>CASHTH010002321.1:0-31536 GCA_030341885.1 Geodia barretti
AAGAGGATAACCAGACTTTTTTTTCTCCCAAGAGGTTAAAAAATGTTTTAAGAAAGTTCTGGCCTGGGTGGAGAATTTAAAATAAACTCCCCCCACTCCTTTTTTCCTGGGTTTTTGGGTGGGGGGTGGGTTTTTAAAATGGGGAAAAACAAAAGGTCCCCCCTTTTTGGGCCCCCCTGGGCGGAAAGGTTTTTGGGGGTTGGGGATTTTTTTTCCCCCAAGAAGGCAAGCCTTTTTTATTTTAAAATTCCCTGAACCATGTTGTTAATGTAGGAAACTGGCCCCACAAATAAACACCAACACCAAACCTCCACACTCCAACCAATACTCTGACTCTGCCTTTGCCCTCACTGCCTTCAAAACAGGCTTACTACTCTAGGAGTAGTAAGGGTAGCCACACCACACTACAGCTGTGCTATGTACTCATAGTTTGCCTGTGAAATTGAGGGCTCAGGTGAAGTCTAATAGATTTTAGTAGTATATAGTATGTGCATTCCCCTTGCTTTTGAGCAGTGTAGCTAGGTAGCTATATAGCTGGGAGCTGTATGCCACTTTTCCTTGCTTCATTTTTTACTACATAGACTGTGGCTCTTAACCTTTCCTGGAAGAGGTATTCACATAGCATACTAGCTTATCTAGACAATGCTCTTTGAATAGTTGCCCTAGTATCAAGGGAAGAGCAAAACAAACTACACTTAGAGACTATTACTTCCGGGAGACTCACATATTCAAGGCTATTGAACTCCTCTAACATTGTAGTTGTCCTCCTTTCAAACAGCCCCACACCACAATGGCTTATTTAACATACAGCAAAAGGGGCTAAGCCACATTGCATAAAGTTCTTGTTAAGGTGCTCCTTTCAAGCTGGCCTACAAATTTGGATTTTGCCGGTTGCCCAATGAAACGACAAGTTCTCTATTTCTTATGATGGTGAATTAAGTGATCCCACGGAGGTATTTCTGCACTGCAAAACTTTTGTACGCTGTGATCAGGACTATGGGCTGTACATACAACTATATAGCATACGTCTTTATTGGCGAGTGAGGGCTAAGCTAACCTAGTGATCTGAATGGTGCAATTCTCTATTGTACTATGCTAAATCGGTAGGTCAGTGTACTTTGTCCAACTACACATGCATTTGAAGTAGCTACGCACTTCTGCAAGTTTGAAATTTTGTTGGCAGCTCTCTTCTAGCTCGATTACTCTCCCCAAAATGCTCTGCATTGATGTTCTAGTGAAACTTTGGTCCCACTGCCCGTAATGCTCTGCATTGAGTCATACTCTTGTGCTGAGACATAGCCTGTAATGCTGAGTGGTACTAGTATTTTAAACGATTTGTGCTGAGACATAATTATACAGCCCGTCGATAT
The DNA here is from genome assembly GCA_030341885.1 of Geodia barretti. Classification (NCBI taxonomy): domain Eukaryota; kingdom Metazoa; phylum Porifera; class Demospongiae; order Tetractinellida; family Geodiidae; genus Geodia; species Geodia barretti. The sequence continues at coordinate 1,371 of CASHTH010002321.1, forward strand.
CACCAGTTGGCAGTCAGTCAGTGTATATACCTGAGGAAGGCCTCCGGGCCGAAATATTCTACCGTTTCTGTTTCTTATTGTTCCTATGTCTCTGCTGTACATAGATATGAGCCTATGTACTAGCCTATGTACTAGTATTTTAACCAGCCACGGACACATAAAATGTGTCCAGAGCCTCCATAGGTCCATAAGAATTTATATAGGGGTTATAATACTTGGCGATAATACTTTATACGTGATTTTCTGCTTATTTAAGGAGATACCCATGGGGTCCAAAGGGTTCTTTGTTTTTCGCTCCGTTCATTCTGTGCAGGAGGATTGGCGTCGACAGCCATGGACTATGAGAGCATCTGTGCCCAGTTGGCAGAGAAACAGACAGTCGGAGGAAAGAAGAAGAAAAAGAAGCAGAAGAAAAAAGACAAGTATGGTAAGGAATACGTATAGAGTGAAACTTCTAAATAAGGAACACCCTGGGGAACACGACATTGTTTAAGAGATCCCTTTTATGGAGGTATAATATAATAATATCCTAAGTTGACCTGGTTGATGGAAGAGAGAAAAACAATTTAGTATGGAGCAGAACAAAGTATTTCATAGTCATAAATTTGGAGGGTCAAACTGTGTATATAATTATGAGACACAGTGAAGTAGAAGCTCCTATACTAACTTTCTGTGTAGTCTCTGGTTAATAGACCATTATTCCCAGTTCAATCTTGTTGCGCTAGAACCTTAAGTCCCACGTTGACGAATGAACTTGTAAGTCACTTGTTAAACTCCATTAACACCACACAGCTGAATATCTGTAACCCACACATAATAATTGATTTTGCTCTTCTCTCTCTCTTCTCTCGTCCCTCCCTTCCTCACTCTCCTCAATCTCTTCTCCTTCCATCTTTATATAAATTGAACCCCCAGCCATGCAAGCAGCCAGTACAGAGGACAAGAGAGCAACCACCACCCTCCCTCAACCCCACAGCGAGAGGGAGAGGATGAGTTCTTCCACTCCCCACCTCGCCCCCCCTCACTCCCCCTCACCCTCCACCCTCCCATCTTCACCCCCTCCCCACACTCCCACCCAAGGACCTCAGTCTGACCCAATTCGTCACCGCTCGCCCCACCACCATCATCATCCACCGTCCTATGGCACCATAGACATTGACAGAGATCGCTCACGCTCAGCCACGCCCACTTCGTTTTCCTACACCAGCGATGACGAGAAGCTCCACTTGCACCACAAGGAGGAAGAAGAGAGTGATAAACCGACTAATGATAGGGGCAGGAGTAGATGTCCTTGTTGTAGAACTATGTAGCTATGTCCCTTTGTATTGATGCACCATTATTATCATGACACGTCTCTGAAAAAGGGTCCTCAAGCTCCCAATAGGGCCTCACTATGAAACACCGTAAAGGAAAACATCTCTATAAGCTGTTGGGAACTTGGTTCTCCCCCATAGTAAGAAGGACACCTCAGAACAATAGATCTTTAAATCTTGACTCATGGTCAGTGATGGGTGCAGACGATGCTGTATAATTCTACTGAAAGCTAAAATAATGCGCATGTGCGGAGTAGGATATAAGTAGTATATAGTCAGTTTTGATAGTCCGTTACCCAACGTACGTTCTTAGCACATAATATATACAGTCACTCCCACCACCTAAAATACTCTAGGCGAGGTGATGTCGATGGACCGGGGATTTCAGAAGTGGCTGGCTAAGCGTGGCATACAGCCAGGAACCATCGCTATTCTACAGAAAGAGAGCATCCTCCACGAGAACACGCTCAAACTGCTCAGGCAAGCAGACCTCGAGCTCCTACGGACGAAACACGACATCACCATGGGCCAGTTTGCGCTACTGAGGACCGCACACGGGGACTTGCTCGGGACGGACGAAGACGGGACGGACGAAGACGGGTTCGAGATGATAGGTATGGAGGATGTCCCGGCAGAGCTGGGAGGAGGTGGCGGAGACCAGCAGCAGGCCCCGGCTGGTCGGAGCAGGAAGAACAGCAGGGGAGAGAAATGCAAAGCACACGACAAGCGACAGCAGGTGAGTAGCTACGGAGTATTGCCACAGATGATTATAGTACAAAAGAGTTGTATGCCAACAGTTGTATTGCTACCTAGAGTACACATTTTGAAGAAAGGGGCGTATATAGCTAAGATATTTGAATATGAGTGTAGAGAAACGCTAACACCTTAGCTAAGTCCTTTCCTTAAAACTGTGCCATTATGGGCTTTAGGGTGCACGTGATGACATTGCCATCAACGTGTGGACGTGTTTACGAGACAAATCTATGAGGAAGCTATGCATACTAGAGCTCCTTGGCTTTCAGTATGATTGCGTTGCTGGCGCATTCTAAATGTCAAGGGAAAGCCATGTGAAGCAGATGTGGTACAGTTTTGTGGGGTTTGTTTTGGATCTAGCATAAACACACCTGGGCCACCTTTATGATTCACTGTGCTTTTAACTTATGCATCAAAAAAGAGATCATTGCCTGCATACCAATGCCTTGTGTCTAATTTGGTTATGCTTCTGTTGCTCGATGATAATATAATAATCTGCGGAAAAATATCAGAAAATAGGGAAGCTGAAAGTGCTCATAAGGGCGTGGCAAGTGTAGCGAGGAACATTGGGTATAGGAGGGCAGTATTATACGGAAAAGCTATATGGAAAATACAGAAACTTGGTTGCCCTAGCACATAATTATTGCCACCACTAACTTGATGGCCACAGTGGGTGCTCTAGTCTGTAGAGACACATTCACTGGTCCTGTGAGAGTGATTATGACTTGTCCTCACATATAGATACTCAAAACCCTGGCAAAGTATACTGTAGCTCCACCGTAAATGACTTAGTGTATGATTATGTAATGCATGACCTCTCCTCACTAGAGTACAAAGGATTTACTGAGTGATAACCTGGAGAAGGTAGCCTACAGAGAGATGAGACTACAGAGTGCTGCAGAGACGGCCGGTCAGTGTGCACGGCAGTTTATACAGTGGCACCTCCGAACAAGGGACACTATGGGGCCAACGATTAGCTACGTCTCTTGTAGAGAGGTCGTCTCTATCTCGGAGGTCAAGTACACTATACACGGGGTTGAAACAAGTGTCCATTTTAGAGAGGTCGTCCCTATCTCGGAGGGTCCCTATCGGAGGTATATACATGCCTCATGTTAATAAAAAAAATTCTTCTCAGCTTTCAGTACAATAGATATAATTATACCTCTGTTAAAGATGTTACACTGAGCAAATAATGGTAGCTATACTAACATGAGCCTATTATTGGCAACAGCAACATAAAGTACTCATAGAGAGTCGGTACTTTTGTAGTGTACCTCCATGCCTTGAGTTAAGCAAGAAGGGCAGAAATGTATTATGAGCTCCCCTTGCTACAGAGCATGTGGTGTCATCAGCTGAAGAGTTCAACAGACTGGCCTCCATGCTGGGTGAGAAAAAGAGGAGAGAGTCTGGCAAAGGATTCTTTCGTCCCGGCCAACGTACGTTACAATCTCGGACTCACAACGTACGTTACAATCTCGTACTCAGTTGTCCAACCCTGGAACAGTACCACTACTTATTACCTAATTCCCACAGAGCTTCGTATTATCCACCCCTCTTAACATGTCAACATAGCTTATCCTAAACATGTGAACAAAGCTTAGCATCCTCTCTTCTGACATGTAGTATAAACTTCTTTTTGACATGTGAACAGAGCTTGGCATATATACACCTGTCTTAGCTAGCTACCATTTTGAAGACGTGTTTTCTGTGGCCCAAGGACAAAATGTTGTGAGTCAAACCAAGGTCCACAGACTGGGAAGAATCAGTTGTTTCAGACAGACTGAGCTACAACTCCCATTCAGAAAAAAAGCTTCTTCCCAAATTTTTTACATTTTTTCCTCCCACTCTCCCTCACCTGGGGCAACAGAATAAATAATTATTCAAAAACCACTCACCATGTGTACTATTTCTCTTAACTTGTCAACATAGACTTATGCGTGTTGGTGATCCATATAATATCCAATGTACACATGATTATAGTAATATTATATATAGGTTGCTTATTGAAATAGTTGGGTGATGATGGGGCGTGACTAAATTGCATGTCTTGGATGCCTCTTGAATGCACTATAATTATATCAATACGTAGTTTGATAATGAGTCATTATTGACAATAGCGTGTGTTGCAGTTAGCTAATAGATGTTAGAGTGTGGTGAGTGCAAAAAATTGTGCTATATTAATGGGTTTTTTTGTCTAAGGGTGGGGGGATATTTTTATTTGGGGAGGGGAGGGTATATAGCTACATATAATGAGGCAAGAAAATAGCTTCTGGCACTACACAAATCCTTGCTCATAGGGGTGAATACAGTGTCTCCACCCCATAGAGAAGATCGTCTGCCAATGTGTAGCACGTTAATTATCCATAATACCCAGGGACTTCCTCGTCATCATCATCAGTGGACACGGGATCCAGAACATCCGGCAAGAGGCCCTCCTCTACTCTCCCTCCTGACACATACGACCATCTAGATGCCCTCTCCCCTCCCCCTCCCCAACCGTCGCACCCAGCCGGGAAGAACCACGTCCAGCTTGAACCTGGTAGTGACGACGTGAGTGGGTCTTCAGGCGCCAGGAAAAGACGTGGGAAAGACGGTCGAAACGGTTACCGTCAACCTCACCAGAACAGTACTGCAGCTGATGCTGATAGAGAAGATCACGACGGCACAACAAACTGCTGTCCTATACTATAGTCCTGCATCATGTTTTGTATTATGTGTGTGGGTGCGTTATTATAATGGCCAGTTGATGTGTGGTTCTCTTTCCTCGCCTGACGTCTGATGACCTCGAGCTAGTATTATGATGCCACTTGCTAGTAATGCTACTCACGTATATAACTAGAGTTTGTAGTCTCACGCACTTTGAACAGTAGCTACCACAGTGTGAGTAGCTAGCTATATATAGATATAGGAAGTTGATGCAGCACTGCTGAGGCAGGCACTATATGGAATACGGACACTGAACAACAATGGAAGCAACCTGTTGACTTCTAGGAGCCACAGATAAACCTAATGTAAGTATAGAACATAATTGCTACTGGTTAGCTAGCTATTTATATAGACAGAGGAAATTTTGATGGTGTGTGATTGGGGATGGTTTTGTTGCAGGGCATACAACGGTAGTGGTGACATCACTATTGATCGTTTAAGGACCCAGCTACATGAGGTAAACCATGCCACTTAACAATTATTATGTCATAATATTATAATATTTGCATGCTAGCTATATTATAGCTACAATGATGGGTTCATTCAATGTGCTACACTGGTACGTTTGCAGAAGAAGATGGCTATAGAGTGCTAAGGGTGTTTGGCAGAAAAATATGCACTCATTGCTCTAGCTACCACAGTGATTTGAGGATTGCCTTGTCTTGTGTTGTACTGTGCTTTAGATTGAAGCTTTCTTTACCGGCTGAGTTGCCCTGCTATAATTATCAGCCGGTAGAACACTCGCCAAGACTGCAGAGTGTCATGGGTTCAAATCCACCCAGGATAGAGCTGAGAAAGAGCTGTCCTGGGTGTAGTTGGCTTGCTGTTTACCTTTGCCTTGCTACCTTGTTATGGACACATGCGCAATCTAGCTAGCCTTAGTAGTGGTATAGCTAACTCAACTTGATGTATGTCACAGGTGAAGCAGCAGGTAGCAGAGAATGTGGCCAAGGTAGTAGAGAGAGGAGAGAACATTGACACACTGGGGGAGAGAGCAGGTAGCTTTTGTAGCTAACTGGATACACATGAATATCAGTTTACAACAAAGAGGTTTCAGAGCAAAACAGCAGCACAACTACATAGCCCTATATAGCTATACCAAACCAGCACTGACTCCTGATCATATATAGCTACTTTTATATACTCTATACTGCACTATATTATCATTCTGCAGAGTTGCTAAAAGTGACGGCTACATTTAAATCCGTAAAGACCAAGAAAAAGAAAAAGTCATCATTTAGCCAGTGTTGCAGATGCTATAAATGTTGTTGTTCCTGCTGTACCGTTCTCTAATGGCATTTTGTTGCAAGTGCCTTGTTGCGAACAGGAGCCAGCGCCTACTTCGATTGCTCGGCCATCACCGACGAAAACATGGAGGCGGTCTTCGGCGTAGCGGCGGAATGCGTCTACCCCAAGAGAAAAAATACGACTGTGAACAAAGAAAGACTCCACCCTCAAACTTCGCAATGATAGGACAATGCGATGATGGTCAGCTACATCTTCAGCAACAAACTCTGCTGGGACCTCTCCACTAAGCAGCTATACAATCTGGCCAGAGACCTCTTCTTTCTTGCTTGTGTAAATTTTCCTCCAAAGCCCTATAATTATTGTCGCGAAGCATGAGTGTGCTCCCTCATACAATGACTCATTTCCTAAGCGGGTAATGCACAGTTGTTGTTCTAAACATATTCATGTTGTTAGTGAAAGTGGTGACAATGTCAGTTTGAAGATGTAACCCATCATCCCGTTGTACTAGTAATCGATCACATGTCATCCCTGTCTTGTCTTTTAGCTTTTTATGGCATCCTATATTCCACACATTTTAGTTTTTTATTACCGCTTTTTCTCCACTGCACTTGCTTATAATATGGACTGTTGGGGAAAAAATTACGTTGGCCTAATGCGCATGCGTTGAGATTACGCGCTTACGCGGTCTCCCCATCGCTCTTCTGGTATATAGCTAAGCCGTAGTTTGCGTCTCTCTCTCTCTCTCTCTCTCTCGCTCTCGCTAGGGGGTAGTCTTTTAGTACTTTGCGTCATTGTGGAGTGGATATTGGTTACCCTGTATATAGCCATGGACCGCAGTCGTGGCTCTCTAGGTAAGGCGCTATATAGCGGCTCACTCCACTCCCCTTGCATTTCCAATAGACAAAATCGCCGTCGCATTCATTGTGGTTCGTTCGTTTATATAACAAGTGGAAAAATCTTTTCAAGGGGGTAGCTACAGGGATGGCTTGAAGCACCAAAAAGGAAGAAACAAGGGGTCATTACACAGCAAAGATGCACAAAGCTACATGACCCACCATCCCTATATCTTTGTCTCATATTAATAAACTTTGCCTATAAACAATAAAGGGATGGTGTCATGTAGCTTTGTGCATCTTTGCTGTGTAGCTAATGACCCCTTGTTAACCGCCGGCGCGCATGCGCAGCGAGGGTTACGGTAGTTGTCCCGTAAGTGTGTCAGTCTGTCTCTGTCTGTTACCACGTTTTCTGCCACCGCGCGCACGAAATCAGGTAAATAGCGATATGATCGGGTTCAGTGCTACACTGGGTTGATTTTAAAAAAGGCGATTTTCGTAAAACTACTGTGTTTTAAAGTTATGGCGTGAAAACCAAGTGAACAAGCCAATATGTAAATTAGCACAGGCTTACCTCGACCGCGTCCGTTCGCTCTGTGTGTCTTGAAGGCACAACAAGTCACAACGAAGGGCATGTATCGACTCCCGCATGCTATTTACTACTGTAGCTAGCCCGTGCCAGACTCTCCGCGAGCTACTAGCGGGATACCACGAGTAAAGGCATAAAAAGCCCAGCCCATCAATTAGTGGTATATACCGCACATGCGCAGTTCGCCGAGGGTTTGCACTTTAGTGCTTTTCATTTCTTCCTTTTTGGTGCTTCAAGCCATCCCTGTACCCCCCCTTCATTTTGATGAAATGAAATGGTGGAGAGGCCCCAGCAGAGTTTGTTGCTGTCAGTTTGAAGATGTAGCTGGCCATCATCCCATTGTCCTATCATTGCGAAGTTTGAGGGGTGAGGTCTTTCTTTATTCTAGGTACGTATATAGCTCTCCTTTCTCTTATTCTCTTTCTTATAATTAAACATGTGTGCTGTTTACAATTCTGTTTACAATTCCCCTGCTGCAGGGGGTGGACCCATCATTCCTCGAGGAGCTGGTGAGGTACCTAAGACAGCAGACAACTTCTTCTTTATGGAGGCAAAGAGTCGTTCGGCATAGTTTTTTCTCTTGGGGTAGGCGCATTCCGCCGCTACGCCGAAGACCGCCTCCACGTTTTCGTCGGTGAGGGCCGAGCAATCCAAGTAGGCGCTGGCTCCTGTTCGTAAGATTAGAGCGGTCAGCTCTTCCTCCCCGAGATCGCAGCAGGTTCCTTCCTCGCAGACGCAGCCCTCCGTCCCGTCGCACATTTCGTCTCTCTTGCACCCTGCGATTATGAACGGAACTCCGAAGCAGTTTCTCTTCATTTCGGGCAGACACTTGCTCTCTATGCTCTTTAGCGTTTCTTTGCGAGTAAGATCGAAACATAGAACGACAGCATTCGAGTAAGAGTACATTAGGGCACGGATATCTTCGTTGTTCGATGAAGCGTCTAAGACTGTAAGGTTGAAGATGCCTTTTCGAATTTCTATTTCACTGGAGAAGTCTTCCACAGACTCAGTCGGACAGTAGTAGTCAATGAAGAGATTCTGAGTGAACTTGACGGCCAACGCTGTCTTGCCGCATGCGGAATCACCTACAAGGGCAACGCAAACTTTTCCTTGAGAACCCATAATGATTGAAGTAGCCGCATCTAGCTACTGAGCTCGATATTATACTAATGAGGGACTGGCTGTTTTATAACAAAAGTTACATATGTAACAATTGCTCATGCGCAGATCTCAAGCACAGTGTGACTGCTATTATTATAGTTATGTAACAAAGAAGAGTGAGCGTACAAGATATACTATACTTGTGTTCTGACCAAAACATCACCCTTGACGTAAAACATACTCAAACTTTCCACCATACCACCATAATAATGGGGTACATAAATCTCATGCAGTCCCAATGTCTATTCTGGTGTCCACACTACTATGGTCGACTGTATAATTATACAGTGAACAACTCCTGAGTGTAGAACCACGAGGATTTACGTTATGCTATTGAGGTTGTGTGGCAATGATGTTTACTATGGCTATAATCCACCATCATGTGAGAAAGGCAGATGTGAATTAGGATTTGGAAACATTATCATTATGACCACTATAGCTATAAGTTACTTTATATACTCTTTCGGCAAAATGCTTTACAACAAGTGAGCCTCTGCTAAGATTGTATACAACCAGGCAAGTTGGGTCTATAATTATACAGATGTAACATAGTCAGTAGATGACTGCAAGATAATCACATAAGTGGCGGATCTAGGATTTTGAACCCAAGGAAACCCCTTGGATCCGCCACTGGTACTAGGCGAATGGGTCTATGTGAACTTCTGAATGAAACAGAATTTTTGTTGAAAGGACATAGCTAGGCAACTCTCATGTTTAACAACACCTGACTGGACGTGTAAGTAGTAGGAATCTTGTACACACACATGAAGTAGTAATCTGAGTGTGTCAAGCATCATCTCTATACTCTTTATGACATTGACAGAACTGGCGGACATACCACAACTCGACACGGAGTTGATTGGCGAGCGGGAGCGAGCTAACCTAGTGGTACGAACGGCGTGATTTTTCTAGACCGCGCGTACGTCGTCCACGCGCTTCTTTTTATCCGAAAACAATTTCTACACCGTATATTTCTCGTGTAAGCCAACCACACTTTCTGCGATGGATCGGTCTGACTTCTGAGGCTCGTCTTTCTCGACGCCGACTGCGTGATAGGGAACGGGCAAGGGCAGCGGAAACAGCGGCCGTACGTGTCGGTCACGCTTAAGAATGTAAATTAGTCAAGTTTAAAAATTAAGAATGTCAATACAGTCACGCTTAGGAATGTCAACTTCCGTCATTCGCAGGATGACTGAGGCCGCTCGTGCGCGCGCTCTACTGACTTATCATAAGGGCACCTAAGTTATGGAAGTAATAGGGAACATTGAGTATGTGTGTGTATGTTCTACCTACGTATACAAGCACAAGAGTAAGACATGGATGCCCAGCCTTGAGAACTGGGGACGGTGGGTTAAAGATCTTTTGTGGCTAGCCAACTCTCCCCACACATCCAATGTCACAGACTCTTATGTAAAATCTACAGAAGTAGTTACAATCACATACTACTCTCTGGGGGACTTGCAATCCACTAATGCACAGTGGGGTATTTATAGGGAGTTGTGATGTCCATGGAATTTCCTAAGGGGAAGTGGGTTTGTTATTGTAGGGTCCCGAGTGATGTATTTTAACTCTCACAAGTGTAAAAATGGTGTGTGTGTGTGTGTGTCAACGCTTATTCTGGCTACGCGGCGGCCTATTAGTGATACCAGCGGCTTCAGAACTACGCGAGCCTGAAAACTAAAAGGGCGATTTTCCTGAAACGACTGCATTCGAGATATAATTATGCTGTGAAAACAAGCGAAAAGTGCTGAGTGAAGACGAGTCTCCGTTGACACACGCAATACAGAAGATAGCCTGTTGCAGAGAGCTCTGGCACACAGGGATGGCCAGTTTATTACAAGCAGTGGTACAGTGTTAGATAACAATTTAAATACACGTTGCCCAAGTTCTGCCTGGAAGGATTCAAGTGCTTCCTGTAAAGAACGGTTCAGCACCCAATTTTCGGAGCCATACAGATACAGTAGTATACAACTCTCAACAGTACTGCATGATGACAAAGGAAATCATTCCCATCAATTAGCGGTATCGCGCATGACGTTCAGCTCGCCGAGGGTTTGCACTTGGTTGCTTTTCATTTTTCATTTTCATACTAAATGACACCGGTTAACATGATGCAACTATGTAAATATTGTAGTCATGGAGTCAATCAGAGTAGAATCGGGGGATGTCGGCTCCAGTGAAGACTGACCTCTCGACACCGTCCTCTGTGATGATGGCCATCCTGATCACACCACCTGAGCTACCATCTCGGGCTATTGCCAGTGCCAGGCCTGACATAGAGAGACAGTTGATAATGGTCGGTATAAACACAACACATCTCGGTTTGGTTTAAGCATTTATAGATGGTTGGAATGTAGCTTTCATGGTTAAAGGCACTCTGATGCAGGCTGTCCACGCGGAAGCAATCAGCTTTAGCTTTTAGCCAAAGAGTTGATTCTGATTGGTCCATATAATACCTTACAACTCGCGGCATTTCTGTGCCTGCAAGCACGTGTGGTTATTTCCTTACATCACCATGGGAGACAAGCTGTACCAGGTACTGAATGTAAGTCTGTCTTGAATCCTCGAACTGTTTTCTCCAAGCAAAATGCAACGTGAAACAGGTGTGGCAGCACATACCACAGTAGCCCATTCATTCAAAATTTCGCACATGAGGTAGAAAATACACGTGCTGTGGGCAGCCCATGTCAGATATTTGTTCAAATTTCACAGTTAAAAACTTTGTGGAATTGCTATGAAACCTTGCAGAGGAATATCTGACTGTTTGGCATACTAGCTATAGGCAAATACAAACTGTTTTTGGTGCGAGAGCTATAAAACACGTTAACGCATAAAACAAGCGAGTAATTCAAACACACGGACAGTTCGATGACGTATATACCCAAATCGCACAGTTTGGGACCACTACATACATAGATGAGCTCGCCCCCTACCCGCTTCTCATTACAGGGAGACAACATATATACATGAGTGTGCAGCACGCACGCACACAGACACACATCCATTTACAGTCTTACAGTTCTTGACAAAGGTGATGCATTCATCTTTGGTCATGTTCTTTTTGAATTGAGAGTCGCAGTAGCCATAGATGTAGGTACTTCCAGAGCCTGTGAGTATTGTATACATGGACACTATCAACACTTTATTGTGACTTGCGTGGGCGGATCAAAGGAGCCACACATACTCTTATTTCCCGTATTGTAGCAATAATAAGATTAATATTGAACGTTAAAAAAAAGAATTATTGAACTAGCAGCAGCATCGTACCCATAGTGTAGACAAAAACTGTTCTGTAGAGGCTTTAGAGGCGAGGGATGGCTGAGGCGACCACACCCCTTCATTCAGCTACCAGTGGCAAGCGAGACTGCGGCCGCGGCACACCGACCGGTCAAATGGCCCAGCGACCTATGAAACGAGTTTCTCAAAGGGAGAAAGAGCCACCATCACGACCTTGTTCGATTACCGTGGCCTCGAGAACAGAGAACTCACTCGAGAAAGCCAGCGAGTGCGCACGTGCATGGGTAGTAGGCTACGCAGTCGTATTTCTCTCGCTAGAGGTCGACGACTGCTACAGAGTCACAATAAAACACATAATGTGCGTCCTATCGTTCTATACATGACTTATGGGGACTAGGGTTGTCGACCACACCCCTTCGTTCCCATAAATCACGTATAGAACTCTAAACGCACATTATCTCTTACATATACACACTACATGGCATGAGTAACTTTGCAAAGTTTGAGTATGTTTTTATGTCATGAATGTCATGAGTAGCTAACTTTGAGTATGTTTTTATGGCTAACTTTGAGTATGTTTTTATGTCATGAATGTCATGAGTAGTATGTTTTTATGCCATGAGTAGTTAACTTTGAGTATGTTTTTATATCATGAGTAGCTAACTTTGAGTATGTTTTTATGTCACGAGTAGCTAACTTTGAGTATGTTTTTATGATACTGTTTCCCATTGCAGTAAGTTTTCAAAGTTCGAGTATGTTTTTATGTCATGAATAAGTTTGCAAAGTTCATGAGTAAGAAAATGGTATGTCAAGAATGCTTTGAAAATAGCTCATTTCGTGGTAAGACACCTACACGCAGGTCTCTTAGCGATAAGATACCTGCGGTTAGGTGGCTTAGTTCTAACTGAGACCCTCTCGTTTATTACAGTACGCGCAGACCGGGGTGTCCAGAAGCGACGATCACGAGCTGAGACTGCTCAGACATCGCCCTGACTCGAACAGTTGCGATGCTGCTAAAAACAGTGATTCTCGATCATCGTCGACGAAGTCTTCGACAGTGCCCAGTGTGGAATCGGGAGACCTCTCCCCTGCCGGGCTACCGTCGAAAAGTTGAGCCGCCGCCGCTAATAGTCAGTTCTTACCAGCATCGACGCAATCGTGGTTGCGCCCCGCGGTATTGGCTTGGGAGAACTCTCCTCCCCGGTGCTTTCTTCAAAGAGTTGCTACCAACCAAGGTTGAAGGCGGACGAGCTACAGCTAACCGTACGGCTATCCATTTTCTTAACAACTAAGACGGCAGATTCCATGGTTCTGCAGCCCGCGTGGTCGGCTGAATGACGCAATAGAAACCTCGGCTCCGCCTCGGTTACTATTGTGTCATTCCAGCCTCCCAGAACCACGAAGACACTCGAATTTGCCATCTCACCTATACCATGTAAGTATGCAAAGTTTGGGTATGTTTTTATGTCATGAGTAACTTTGAAAAGTTTGAGTATGTTTTTACATCATGAATCATGAGTAAGTTTTTATGTCAAGAGTGATGTTTTGACCAGAACACACAAGTAGTAGATCTTGTACACTGCACGGTATGGGTAACCACACACCTCCAATGGCAAAGGGTTGTCTGATGCACATGCCACCGAGAGGTATGGAGAAGACCTGACCTCCCTCGTGTCTGTCCCAGCCGGCGCAGATGATGCCTGCCGTCAGCTGGTCACGGTAGTCGTAGCACCACTTGCGGAACATCTGTGCCACAATCCCGACCTTCGCCTCCTCACCCAGCTCCAGACTAGCCAGACAATATCATTATTGAACAACTATAGAAATGCGTTATAACACGAGTCTAAAATTTGAAGCATGCATAGCGCCGTCTACAAACACAATTGCACAATTCAGATGACTAGGTGGGCATTCCATGATTATGCACAACTGAATTCAGGTCCCATAGACAGACTTTTTACAGCATGAAGGTATCAAAATTTGTCACTACTCTATTGTAGACTATTAACACTTAACCAGCCACGGACACATAAATGTGTCCAGAGCCTCTATAAGTCCATAAGAATTTGTATACAGGTGTTATGATACTAGGCATTAATACACTATACATAACTTTATGCTTATTTAAGCAAATCTCTACGGCGTCCAAAGGGTTAAGTGGCATAATAGTCTTCTGTGGTGTAGGTCTACGTATATACCTGTGCAAGTTCAGCTGGTATTTGACGAGATCAGCAATGGCCTGAGTGTCTGCCGAGGAGCCACTACGACAGCAGAAGACGTGCGGAGATATCTCTGTCAGCTTGTCAGACACTCGGTTGGCTACGTATGTTCTGGAGAATAGACACAAGGTCACAAAAGAGTTGACAGAGAAAGTCAGAAGGGGGACAACCTCACCACCTTGGTTTCGTACAAGTTGTGAAAGTCAAAACTCAATGCTACATCTTTGATACAGCAGAATGAGTGGCACACACTGCTTTTTACCCTGAGCTGGTCCTGGAGTCAGCCCCTATAATGACGCCTCCATTGAATTCAACTGCCATTATTGAGGTCTGAGGGAGCAAAAACGATACTGTAACAGTTATCCCCTAACAGCTGGGACCCACACATACCCCGGTCATAACTGCACCCGTCCCAATCTGTACGCCGCACTCGGGTAGCGGCCTCGCTGGCTTGGCCAGAGCCAAAGGCATCCCGTCCAGACCCTGCAGAACCGCTCCCAGAGCCGCCATTTTTACTCGTGGAAGTGATGCGCGTTTACTAGAGCACTTGCTGTGCATCAATTAGAATTGCTCTAGCTCTTGTTGTGCATCAATTAGAATTGTTTTGCCCTCCCACAATTCAAACGGGGATGGCGGGACACTCCGAGGAAGCTTGCCAGGTCCTCCTTGACAAACTGAGGCAAGGACAGGTGGGCTTACACAGAAACCTCCAGCACCTACGGCCGAAGAGAGATGTATGTTCCTAAACTGTATAAGTGTGGGGGAATATTGTATGGCAGCTAGCAGAGAGCTTCTCTCTTGTTCCATGCAGCCGGTAGAGGAGAAGTCCAGTCGTCCGCTGAGAGTGAGTCACGTGCGCTGCAGCCAAGGCGGTGGTGATTCCCTGTGCTGTGTGAAGCATCTCCCTGTCAGGAGAGCCAGAACTGAACAACTCAGCCCATCCACACCTGTAAGTATGAGTCATGGGAGTTGTAGCTAAGGCTTATGACCCATTGTGTTTGTCAGTCTGATGTACCAGTCAGTCTAATGCTCCAGTTAGTCTAAGAAAAACTTCCCACTGTTTCACTGCTAACATTTTGGTGGATAAAAATCACAATGCTGTTGTGCATGGTTAGCCAAGAGTCCTAGACTGTGAAACAGTATGAGGTAAGGTAAATGGGGGTAACTTCGGACACGGGGTAATACACAGACATAACTCGCTATTCAGAAACAAGAGAAAGATTCAGTCACTTGATTACTACCTGCCAAAGTGCTAACATAATTTCGAGGCCAGTGCAGCACCCCATGTCCGAGTTACCCCCATTTACCTTACTGTTATTATAGTACAATTGTGTTCCGTTTGTTGCAGCCATTCCATGCTCCCCGGAGGAAGTATCGAAAACGGCTTTCTTCCACACCCAAACACTCCTCCCCTCCCCCTCCACCACTCCTCCTCCCTCACTCCACCACCTCCCCTCTTCACACCCTCACCTCTCCTCCACTGACATCTCCCTCGAAAACGCTCTTCTCTCACATTCTTCGCATTCCAAGTCACGCAGCAAAAGAAGCACAAAGACTAGCGGAACAAAGAAAGGGTCGAGTGCTAAAAGTAAAGGCAATTCAAAAACCTCTGTGACTGGTATAATTGCTGGATCACTTACTAAACAAAAAGAAATTACTAAACAAGGGCCTGATATAACGGGGGAGACAGTTCCGGAAGTGTCAGTGACGCAAAACTCTGCCAGTGGTGTTGTTAGTCAGTCCACCTCGGTGCGAAGTCGCTACGAAAGTGGCACCGGGAAGAAGAAGAAGAAGCCTCGAGGGCTGACTGTCAGTTTTATCACTGATGAGAACTCCCCCTGCTCCAAGACGGAGGGGAGAGGGAAGGGGATTGGTGGAGGTGTGGGGTTGGGGAGCAAGAGACAGAGTGGGGAAACGAGTTTTTCCGAGGAGAAGGAGAGGGGAGAGCGACTCATCAGCTCTCTCAATCTCTCACGGTTTGGAGCTCTTGAACACAGCAGTAAGTTTGATAAATTTACTCCTGTACGTGACATATGTATATACACATGACCAGCTGTACAGTACATACCTTTGCCCTGCTTTTAGACATCGATCCAGGTGGTGCAAGATGAGTATTTATTTCCCGTTCCATTTGGAACTTTTGGTCAAATAGAAGATGAAACGACGATATTTGTAGGCATAGGCCTGTTTTTGCATACTTCCTTTGGTATGTAGCAGGTGTACAATGGCGTGTTGTGCTAGCATATGGACAGTTTTCGATTTTGAAAAAGGGGCAAGCCCTGTGGCTGGCGGTTCACCCCAAACTCAGTCAGGGGGGGGTTATTTAGGGGGCCATCCCATTCTTCTATAATTAATGAACCCCTGGTCTTGTTCCTCCTGTCATTGCTATCCAGGGAGTTCGAAACTCCGCCCACCTAACAAGACCCCTAGAGTGACGCGGAGCCCGGCTAGGGAGAAGCCGTGGAGGGTGAGAGAGGAGGAGAGACTGGGCTACGACTGGATCGCAGGGCTGGTGGACGCCGGCTCTCTCCTGGACGACAGGGACGAGGAGTGGTTCCAGGAGATGAGAGAGTTCAGAAAGGTCAACCAGTCCGAGTGCAGCCGACCCCACCCCCTCTTGTGAGTATGGCTAAATATCGCCACACATTACTGTTCTGGTGGAGGATGTGTTGGTTCGAGTACATATATAGTTGAGCTGCAATTTTTCACCTTTCTTCCCTCATATATACCCTTACTTAAGCCTATATACCAGGTGGCGAGATTTTGAATTTGATCATAATTATTGTGCCCGCTGGCCATTCTACATACTACAAACATAGGCACTATAATGTGTACTGCAGTGTATGTTGTACATGTGCAGCACATTTGAAAGTCGAAACATTGGGAATTTTTACGTTACGTTGATTCCTTATGTTTGTCACACACAGCCTTCCAGACACAGATGCAAACTCAGAAGATGATCACTCCCTCTCCACTTCTCACAACTTCACATCCTCACACTCGGCAACTGGCCACACCCACTGCACCCGCAGCTACGTCCTCAACGACCGGCTGTTCCCGATGACAGCCCAGTGCGAGAGTGGGGAGGGTGGGAGGAGGTGCCCGGTGTGCGAGGGGAAGAGGGAGAAGGGGAAAGATGACGCAACGTCCACACACTATATCAGGTGAATTACAGGATGCTCTAAGGGGTTTTCTTTTGAGCCTCTAAATTATCCTCTTAATTGACTCCAGAGTTATTTGCGTCAAAAACAAGGTTACATGTTAATACTGGACCTGCAGTAAACACGTGCTGCATTATTTGTGAGTGAAGCGAGCCTACCTAGTACCTACCTGTTGTCTGAACGGCCGATTTTCCTATCCGGTGATCTGGCGATACGACACTCATACTGTAATGCTACATGCTTCTAAATACTAGACGCAAAAAAAGCGCTAAATATTCAACTGCTCGTGCTCTCTCGCCAAACAATGCGTTACATTCCTCTAGTAGTTCTACATCTGGACACTCGATTATATAGACTCCATAAGTCAGAAAAGGGAGTTAGGCCTGCTGCTGTACACGTTTTTCCTGTTTCAGCTGTTCCTCTGTGTGCTGGAATGGCTTAGAATCTCGCTAGTTTTGCCATATACCGTGTCCAATTTCTCTCCCTTCTTTTTCTCCCCCCCCCCTCTCCCATCTGCTCTAGAGTGAGTGTTCCTCGGAGGACTGTGGTGGCTCCGTATAACCTGAGACCTCACAGAAGGAGAAGCTTTGACCCAAGTGACTCCATGGCCCTCAACAAGGTAACCATGTACTACATACGTACAGTGGAACCTCCGAACAAGGGACGCTATGGAGCCCAACAATTAGAGAGGTCGTCCCTATCTTGGAGGGCAATTAATACACTAACATGGAGTTGAAACAAGTGTCCTTTGAAGATGTAGAGAGGTCATCCCTATCTCGGAGGGTCCCATATCAGAGGTTCCATTGCACACAGTGCCTAAGAGTCAGAGTGTACAATAGGCAGGGAACAGTTTATGCAGGCCAGTATGTATGTGTACATCATACTTAGAGATCAGTGGTTACAGAGGCTTGCACGGGATGTTTGTGTGTGTGTGGTGTATCTACATATGTATAATAATTATGGATTCATTCTCAAGTGCCATAGTGTGTGTGTGGTTTTGAATGTGATGTTAGCTGTATTAACTTCGAGTATATACTCATTAACTTCCTGCATAATATACTCCAATGTGACCAAATTAATTAGTGTGTCACTCAGTTATGTAGTTATTGTAAAATTATACCAAGTCAACTACAAGAACAAACTTTCTTTGCACTGTATCTCTCACTCCCTCTAATACCCCTACAATTATTATTTTTGCTACAAACAGCACTGTCTGGCAGGCTGGAATTCGACCAGGCCACCCAGTCTCCCTCCTCAACCCACAGTCGACCTACAATCACACCTCACGACACCATCACATCGTCCCCATCCTCACACTTCACACGGCACACTCCCCACCCGTCACTCCTCACCCACTGTCAACACACACAGGGGAAAGAGAACCGGTGGTAGATCAGCAGTTTCAAGCAGCTTACTGAACACCTCTCACAGGGCAGAGTACAACCTTCGCTCTCGAGGTCACCACAGTTGACATACACAATCACAACAAGGTGTTTAGAACATGTAGACACGTTGACATTACTCATCATTATACTAAAGTAGTTCATTGTTGTCCTTACTGATGTACTTATTTAGCAAACAAGGTCATGATGCAATAAAAAAATTACAAGTTAAAAATGGTGGTTTAGTTGACATGATTCAAGGTACACATCATAGTGAATGTACACATCATAGTGAATGTGTGTGCATTGTCGTAATGTTTTGCATAATGGAGACGGTAAAATTAGTTGTACGCCTCGGAGAGTGGAGATGTTTGCTCAAAAATATTAAAACGGAATATGAATGATTTGTGCCGTGTGGTCACGGATAGTTGCACCCGTTTTTCCCCACACACAGGATCAGTATCGCTGTAGAGCACATGAAAAACACGGATAGCTATTGCGCAGTGGAGTACAGATAACGTGATGCATGCACAATGTGTGTGTGTATGTGTAACGTTGCGGCTTCTAGTACTATAATTATATGTTGCAATGAGTAGAGTATGAGGTGGTCTATTTAGACGGTGCAAGCAAGCAGGGAGTGAACCTTCCATAGAGCTTGTTTGCTGGCTCTATTACCTTCTCTCTCCACCTACCTAAGCGGCTCCTTATTCAGTACAGGAGGTTAGTACGGGAAAAGCAATGAAACATCCGAACAAGTGGCACCTCGGGGACATTGTGGTTGAAATTGTCGATATTTGTTAATTGGCAAACGAAGGGCTATTTTGTGCACACTTCTATAATAACATGCAATTATGTATGTATCAAACATTGTTGCCACAGTTACTGCAATGTCCTGATTCTAAATACACACATACACGTAGCTAAACTGTGTAATCTTTCCTGTATTTGCCTGGAACTCATTGTGTGTGCTCGCAATCAGCATTCGTTCTATTATTAGCCCTTAGCAAGCCACGGGCCCGGGCATATATATGCCCCAGAGCCTCCATAAGTCCATAAGAATTTATATATGGCTGTAATACTAGGTGTTAATACATCAATTTCTGCTTGTTTAAGCAGATACCCATGGCGTCCAAAGGGTTAGAATGGGAGAGAACCAAGTGTCGTTTACAGAGAGGTGTCCTTTATTTAGAGGGTCCTTTTCAGAGGTTTCAGTGTAGTTTGTGAAGGAAGGCATTCAGGAAATGCATATAGGTTGGATCATTGGGAACTCACCAACTATAGCCACGAGGAGAACAACGACGGCAATGATGAGCAGCAGTATCATACATTTCTGCAGAGAGATGTGAATAAAACCATTCTTCATGCCGCATCAATTATGTCATATTATGTAATGAACCGTCTACAAAGGTAGACTTGGGGCGTATCGAGTGATAGCTCTACCAAAGAACTCTTGTCTTACCAAGTAATAGGCTCTCTGTTGGGGTTTCACATTACAGTCTGCGATACTATGCTTTGTTCAAGTATCGCGGTAGTGGTGTGTGGCTGGCAGGAAATTCTCGAGGAAGCCTTGTGGGTCAGTGACTCATAGGATCCTTCTTAATTTATAAAAAGTCACTTGTAGGTATGGATCCTTCTCAATTTGCAAAAATTTTGGAAAGGCTATGTATTATTATTATGACAGTGCATTTGGCCCATTTTACTCGAGATCAATAACAAAGTGTTATAATTATACTCACTCCAAATCTAGACAACTGCCCCCTCTGTCCTCCTGGGCCCTGTATTGACCCCACCAAACTGGTTCCCTCTGATATCTCCATCCTCCCCTTCCTCCTAAAGGAAACAGCGTCTGTGTATAAAGCTGTGCTATATGCACACCTGAGTGTTGTATAAACTACACAACCGGCTGGATTTCAAGAGGAATTCGAAGCGTTTTCATTAGCACAGTCGCCTCACCCACGCACTTTAGAAAATGGCCTGGTTTTCGTCCCTGCTCGTGACAAAGCTACTAGTACACTGGCATGCAGCTTGTCGGGGGGCCACAAGTGTCTTCCTGCCGGACTGTCTTTGCGTAAAATGTCTGGCCGGTGAGACTATAACAGCTAAGGCAACGAGCTAGCTGGCTTACTAGCGCATACAAAGGCAGCTAGCTAACCAACCTGGACGTAATTTCTAGATCAACGACCACATGCTTGCCGAGTGCGCGACTGACCTCGACTCTCTGCCGCTTGTGAAGAGCGTCCGCCAATGCTGCGAAGAGGCAGACCTCACAACAGATTTTTACTCATGCGACTGTCCTTCCGCCTACGGCATCGTTTTATTTGCGCATGCGCACTTCGCCTGCACCAGAGAGGACGGTGTGATGCTGAATGAGATTAGATTGTCCATGGTGAATGATGGAGCTGCTTTCCTGTTGCTTAAGGGAAGGTATTAAAGTACATAAAGAGTGATGTTGGTGTTGCTACAAACTGAAAAATGAAAAGCACTAAAGTGCAAACCCTTGGCACACTAGAAATGTGGAACTCACATATACACAAGTGTGGCACACTTGATGGTCCTGACCTTGCATCAAAAAGAACAGCATGTTATGCACTATTTCCATGGATTATTTTCAATAGGTTGATCAAAATGGCCAGCCCTTGGATTGTTTGAGGCCCAAAAATATCTGAGGTTGAAAATAGGCAACCTTTAATCTGTGTATTTCGTATTATCGTTGGATTGTTAAGGCAAAATAAAAAATCTATTGTTGAATAAAAGAATCAGCCAGCCCTTCATCTTTCAAGACAGACGTCTACGGATGCAGTGCACTACCACTGGCTAGATTTGTGGGTAAGGGGAGGAACCAGAGCTGTTCCCAGCCAATGCTCTGGACCACCCGACACTTTAGTGCGGGATCGAGGATTCGATGTGTCAGTCCCCACGACTCTAACCATTTAGCCACTCGGGCTGGCCTTGAGAGGTGATCAATCTACTTGGTGCTATAGTTGCGCGTGCGCGTAGTTGAACACGCAATGCAGAGAGCACCCCTACCTCAAGAACTGGATCTCTTCTGCCACGGTGTTATCCCCTCCTCCCATCTCTTGTGCCATGCATATGTTGCAGGGAGGTCTATTCCACGTTCATGACAACACAGGACCTTGAAACTTTGCGTGCGCCACCGCTCCGCCACGCTCTGTAGGAAGTTACGAGTAGTAAACGGAAACGGGTTGCTTTACACGGGTTCGATCTCCCAGGATTTTTTTGCGGTCGAATAGGTTTCCGGTAGATTCGACGGCAAAGCCTGCTTGCCCATATCCATGCAGCATTGTCAGTGCGTATTGGAGACGCCGACTTGACTAAAGAATGGCTACTGAGGCAAGGACCAGGTCTGGACGTGGAAGAAACGTAAGACGAGTTGCGAAGGAGCTCACCTATTATGAGTCTCCTGTAGAATAAATCTCCACCGAGTTGACTTACATAGCTAAACTCTAGTCAGGCCATTGCTAGCTAACGGAAAATAGTATGGAGACCAGCTTTCCATAGTTGTAATATGTCGTTCTGGTTGTAGTCTCGATATCATGGCCCCTCCACTTCTACCCCCAGCTTTTCTGGGGTGTCTAGAACGTGGGCAGTAGACCTGACCCTCTCTCCTTTCTATGGTATGTACTGTTGGGACACTAGATGCCAGATCTCAAGGCCTGACTTTTCTTTGCATTGTTTCTCGTTCTTGTCCACACTCATGAATCTGCTAGCTTCCCTTTGCTATAGGTGCAAAATTGGTAGGGGATGTTGGAGGGGTATGTTTGAGGGGTATGAAGAGTTATTGTGGTTGTTTTAGGAACTCTGTCTCTTTACAGCCCCTCCTCTGAGTAAGGCAGCACTCAGAAATGTCTTTGATGGAACCAATAACCGCCGCCACCTCTACATGCTTCTCAACATCCCTTTTCTTAAGTGGAATTCCGGAACTGAAGATGTAGTGGAGTACTACCTCCAGAGTAGAGATTCAAGGAAAGTCAGAAACCTGATATTTCAGTTGGACATGATGGGAGAAACAGCTCTGGCAGACACAATCATGGAATATGCTGAACCCCCAGCAGGTAAGATTCTATAATAATTATTATGCACAAACAAAAAATCCCTGAGTTCTAAGCCCTCTATCAATGCAGGGGTAGGAGAAAATCACATGTTAACAAAGAATGAGCAATGAGCTTTCTCATTCACCATCTTTTGCACGCCTATATATAGGCCGTGGCTAAAACTTTTCTCCAGCAACTCAGAGAACCAGTGGAACCACAGCTTGTTTTCGTGCGGCTTTAGACCTGTATTGCTTTTCAGTACGCATTTTGCATCTCGTGTTGACTTTAACGCCTACTATTACAAATACATGTCGTAGACCAGCGAGGGTATCATGCAACACCACGGCAAGTCTACAAAATAATGCTTTAGAAATTCTGTCCATATCGAGGAATGTTTCTGTGTCATGTAGCGGTTTGTATAGACACAGTGTGCTTTAATTAGCATGGGAGATACGTAGTAGAATAATTATACTACGTATCTCCCGTGCTAATTACATAGGTACACCTATGTAATTCTAACTAGTGTGTAAAAGTGAAAGTTTCACATAGAATGGATGTTCAAGGGAATGTTGCAGTATAATAATATTAGGGCTAAATTTAAAAACTGTTACTGAAAATGGAAACCTAATTGCATCCTTGCACTGGGCCCTATTGTTTAGTTCTATCTTTAATAACATTTCTAAATTTAGCCCTTATGTATTGACACGTTCCCTTTAAATTGGTGTTCACTGCTAAGTGGCGGTCCTCTCCTCAGATCCATCCCTCAATCCACACATCCTCATACCAGTCTTCACTGCCATATCTGGAGATTGGTGGGAGATTGGGGTGAAACCCAGTGAAATAGACCGCACAATCAACGCCGAGGACTTGTTTAACAAACCTCCCCCCCCACACAGCAGTGCCGTATCCAAGAGCTTGCAGTTTTCTTGAGAAACTCAGCAGTCGCGATAAAGTTCTGGCTGAGGCTGCGAAAGTATTACGCCCTCTATCACCCTGATCCCAGTTGGAGTGACCTGTTCCTTGCTCTGACTAGAGCTCATGAGACAGAGGCTGTAGAGCGAGCTATAGAGATTATGACTGGTATGTATAATGTAAGAACATACCAACTCAATGTTGTCTTTCATTGTTCATTTGACAAATACAGCTGTATACTGGTACTGATTAGTACTGTATTTCTGTGCATGGAGTATGCTTCTCTTCTTACCCAGCCTACTAATAATATGTGTACACTTGTCATTCCTTGCTCTTTAACAGAAGTAAAAATAACAAGGATGCAATTAGATTGTGGCACATATGGTGGGGTGGTTCAAGGCAGGCTCAGTATCAGACTACAAGATAGCTATAACGGGGGCAAAGAAGAGGCGCTGCAAGCCGCGTAACAGCGCACAGCCAGTGCTCCCGTGAAATCAAAACCAATAGCACTTAAAGTGACAGACTTACAGAAGGCGAGGATAGAAGTTTCTCTGAGGCATCCAAGGTCGTGGATCAGCGCGCCGCACCATGGAAACCCCTCCCCGCAGCCCACTATGCATACACAAATGCTTGCATGACACCGTAAGAGCTCAACGATCTACCAACCCAAAAACAACCACACACCCAAAAACAAAAACACCCACCCAACCAAAAAAAAAAAAAAGATGCATATATATATGGTCTAACTATCTATTTGCCATGTATGATTTCTTTACTTAATATAACACTCTCCATCCCTTGCTCACGCCTGATAGCCAACACATTTTCGACAAGTGTACTTTGACCAGCTTTAAGGACAGTGTGTAAGGTGAATGTTCAACACATAAATCTCTCCTGGAGTTCTCTTAAATAATAGTCAACAGATGCACATAATTATACACACTAAAATTCACTTTGTTACTTAGAATAATTATAATATAGTAGATTAATTTTTTCTACTTCATCGAGTGACTGTTGTATGTGCCATTATCACAGCATAATAAATTTACTCTCATTATTTTTTTATAGCTGCAAAGGCAGCTCACAACTTCAAGCCTCCTTTTGAAGAAGGTAAATAAAAATGCTCCTTGACGCACTCACTCTTTACATGCGAGTTTCTATCTAACTGCAGATGCCAAACCGGCACTCTCTGAGCTAGTGGAATTCCCGACAGCTTCTGGGAATATCGACGTCACCACAAAAGTCGGGATGAAGTACGAAAAGTTGGGGACTTTGTTACTGGGAGACACTGACGGGGTTGTCGTACCGACAATCATATTTGAGTGCCAACAGAAAGCAGATAAGATCACGCTGGAGATATTGAGACGGTGGCTCAGTGGTAAGGGACGACAGCCGGTGACCTGGAAGACTCTGACCGGATGTATGAGGTCCAGTGGTCTTCCTGAACTGGCCTCTCTCATGGAAAAATCCCTCCGTGACATTGTTGATTTCTAATTTTGTCTTTCTATCTTCACACGAGCTATAATTATTATTTTGGACGGTGTTTCTAACTGAAATCATCAGTGAGCTCGTGCTCCATGTTATGATCTCTTTCTGCACTTGCTGTGTTACAATAAACGAAACTTTATGTATAGCTAACCACGGGAAAGACATAGCTAACTACATATGCAGCAGATTGTATCTCTTCCTGACTTCCACCCATCCTTGGTTTAATATATAATTATGTATCTAATACAGATGTTCATGAAGACAAAAAAATGCACAAAAATGTAAGCTGCTAAAATGTCAGGTTTGCAACTACTCGAATCCAGCCTTCACCTGGGCCACCCAGGTCTTGAGGCTGGTCGGGGTCTCTCCTGTAATCTTCTGGTAATCACCGACGTCTGTGGTGCTGATGACAGGGTCCCCAGCGTCCATTAGCTTGAAGAGCTCCATTATTCCATGGACCTGCCACTCGGGAAAGCCCATTCCCATAAATGCCTTCTTGGCATCATCGTATGTAACTCTGTTATAGGTTACTGTCTTCCCCAGTGCCTCTCCAAAGGCTGCAGCCATATCTCCGTAGGTGTGGCGATCACTGATGATGATGTAGGTCTTATTAGCGTGAGTTGCAGAGTCCGCCAGTACCGCCGCTGCCGCGTTTCCGACATCTGCTACAACAACAGGGCTCAATGGCTTGGTCGGGTCGACGGGGTTGTACATGGCACCCGCGCCTTTGATTGTGTCCTTGAAGGCCCATGCATTGTCAACGAAGAACGGGAGGCGGAGGATCGTGTAGGCAACCCCCAGCGCCTTTACCTCGGTCTCCAGCTTGTGCAATTGCCTCCCGAAGATCGTATCCAAATTATCGGCAGTGAGCACGGAGACGACGACCAGATACTTTACTCCAGCTTTCTTCGCGGAGGTCGCCGTGGCAATCGCTAGCTCCGCGCGGTTCTCGACTCCTGGAGTAACGATGAAGAGGGTGTTGACCCCACGGAGGGTGGTTTCCAGCTCGGTGCTGCCCATCTCGGCCTTGACGACGGTGACGCCGGCCAGGGACTTGAGCTCCCCAGCTTTTTTTGGGTTGCGGACTCCAGTCCGGATCTCGACTTTGTCTGCGTATTTGGCCGAGAGGGTTTTTACGGTGGCAGATCCCACGCTGCCTGTGGCTCCGATGACGAACACTACTGGCTTGGACATGGCGGACTGGGTTGGTTCGGCAGCAGCAGAAAGAACGAGACTTGCTGTAAGAGTAGCTAGTTCAGGAGAGAGAAGTGTCAGTGAGTCGAATGTGCGGTTCAAACCAGATGCGGGTTTTTATAGTCCTGAAAGAGTAGCCCTAAAAGCAGTAGCAGCGAATTCCTAAGTAGCAGAGCTGCGCTGGAGCACCTAGCTCTACGTACATCATCACGCGCGCTGCGTGTGCTCTGACGTCACAAGCCATTCCCACATATGCGCATTGACACACCCACGCACGCGCCATGCGCCATGAGGACATTGTTAAAAGTGTAGTCATCACACAGTGAGTAATGTTGCCTGTCACAGAAACAACATAAGCAAGCTTGGAGAAAGGCAATTGATGGCGGAAGAATCAATAACCCTCAGTGTGCATGTTAGTGTGGGTCGCGGAAAACTCAATTTCCTCAGATTTTTACAAGTGCACTCTTCTGTTGTAACGTTTTTCCTGTACAATTCTATAACATCAGTCTGCCACTATATATAATTGCTTGGAAAACTGGTTTATTATAATTATACAAGCCCCCTCGTCCCAAATTCGTTCCCAGCAGAGTTCAACCAAAGACTTTCAGGAAGACTATGATGATATTTTTCAGACCTCTGGCACAGCCATAATGAAAAGCACTAAAGTGCAAACCCTCGGCGAAGTAGCTCGCAGAGAGTCTGACACGGGCTAGCTACAGTAGTAGATAGCACGCGAGAGTCGATACACGCCATTCGTTGTGACTTCTTGCGCCTTCAAGATAGACAGAGCAAGCGGACCTGGTCGAGGTAAGCCTCTGCTAAATATAAGCGCATGCGCATTATCCGCCAGCGATAAAATGGCGACTACCGACATTAGCCATACAATGCTGGAAGCGCTCTAGCTCTGCAACGGAGCATTTTCAGAGAAAACCCCACATATTTTCTGACCTTCGTCGCCCGTTGGGTAGATGGCATCGTTTCTGAGACGAACAGACATTCGAGAGGTGAGATGTAGAGTAACAGACACACACACACAGACAAACCCAACTACAGTAACCCTCGCTGCGCATGCGCGCCGAGGGTTAATAATACCTCTAAACCCTAGTCTTGTGCCCAGCCGCCCCACCCACAACGAGAAGGCTTAGGGTTGGGGTGGCTGGGCATGAGACTATAATACCTAAACCCATGAGCTGTTAGTCTGGAATTCCATTTAATTATGGCTAGAAGTTAGATCAGATTTCACTAATGAATATTTAATATGTAAATAACTACACAGCTGACAGTTGAGACACACAAACAAAATAATTATTACAAGTCAGTTTTAGCTAGATTTATGGAACAATTCAGGTGTGGCGCAGATGAGCTGCCAGGAACCAGATGTTAACAGTGTGAGAGAGCAGCGAAGACAGAGCAAAGAGGACCGAGTAGCCATGTAGCCTCGAAAAACTTCTCTCCAGCTCGACGTAGCGTTTGTTTTGCCTCAGTTTGGCCGCCTTGTCCTCCTCCACCGCACCAATTGCCTGCCCCGCATGCTCCTCCTTCTCCAACTTGTGTTTCTCAAACATTACATTTGTGGTCTGGGGAGACAGGTAGAAAGCGTTGCCGGACACCAGAAGAAAGCTGATGAGGTGAGAAGCAGCCTGCATGATAGAGGATTAATGTGTATAATGAAAAAGCACTGAAGTTCAAACGCTCAGCATGCGCGGTACCGCTAATTGATGGGCTGGGCTATTAGGATGCATTTATTTGTGGTCTCCCGGTAGTAGCTCGTCTGACACGGGCCAGCTACAGTAGTAGATAGCATGCGGGAGTTGATACACGCCCTTCGTTGTGACTTCCTGTGCCTTCAAGATACACAGAGCAAGCGGACCCGCTCGAGGTAAGCCTATTCTAATTATATAGATATTGGCTTTTTCGCTCGTGTTTCACACCATAACTCTCAAACGCAGCAGTTTCAGAGAAAACCCTACATATTTTTCCACCTTTATATATCTGACGCTGAATACTTGGTATTGTTTGTGGAGGGATTGATGGCTCGTGAAGTGAGATGACAGACACACACGACAACTACAGTAACCCTCGCAGTGCATGCACACCGAGGGTTAATTAAGGCTGCCCTTCTTCCCGCTCCAGGAGACAAACTAAAAGGGACAGTATTTTCAAAGGCAAGGTATACTTCACTTCCTGTGCCTGTGGTATACATTATGCCTTATGGCAGATCTACCACAAAGGGGCAACAAGGCAGATATGTTGCCATTACTAGAGTACTGTCTTTGGAAAAGTGGGCCTTCCCAGACTGACCACTAGCGACACATGATAACACAACCAAGAGATAGAAATTACAGAATGATATAGGTTAAAAGGTCAAGGATTATAATCGTCTTAGGTAAACAATCAGGTAGCCATAGCATGTTACTACAAAATGTGTGTGGCCCAAAACTTGTAGGGTTTACAAAGAGATAACAACCTGCAGTTTTTGCTCAAAGCTCCAACTGCTGCTGATTGGGTTATCGATGAGGAAAGTTGCCAGGGAGATGCCGGACAAAGCCACACCCAACATGAAGTACTTTGGAAACAGCTTGCTCTGCATGTAGCCAAATGTGTGACGAGGCAGGTACCTGATCATGGTCAAACCTGCACACACAGAGCATCAACCGTCAACGTAACACAGTTCCTACCCAGTTGCATTATTATATAAGACCTGAGATTTTAACAAACCTCACCGCAGAAGATGAGCGTTAATCCTTGACACAAGCAATCATACAGCAAGGGTTACCATGTGCAACAAGAAGGCAATGCACTTTCCTCCAGAAGTACATACACATAATACGGTACGGGGGGGTCCTATAGGTTGCAGAGGTATATATACCCTCTGGAATGATGCTGATTGGGCATCTGTATAACCGGCTCGCTTTTTGACAGTGCATGTGGCATTATTGGTCTTTACAGCAGGCTTCAGGTCAAGACACATCAAATACACACGTATTAGTAATTAGCTATGGATAAAAAACAATTTCTAGTAGCGACACTTGCCTGATATCAAACAGTGGAAAGGAATAAGCTCGAGCCTCAAATTTATGCAGAGTTTATACCACAGACATATGTTTAACTACAGCTATATAGTTGTGTTTGTGCATAAACTGTTACTATATACGGGAGCAAAAACCTTTTGAGTCAGAGTCTATTATTACGGTCCCAGCGTCACTTACCGGCGAAGAAGGTTACCCATATCTGCGTTCCGTACCAGGCAGAGAAGCACGCCAAGTGAGTAGCCCTTACCAGCGACATGGTTGAGAAATTCGCCCCCATTGCAGCGTCTGGTCGTCTCGTCTCGACTTTGACCCCTCAGTGATCGTGTGAGCATGCGCAAGTACTGATTCAGCGCATGCGCACATTTCAAGTGGTGCTTGCGCAGCTATGATATGCTTCGAAAGAGGGTTAAAAATACGGAGAAGAGCACACTCAAAGAATTACACACTTGCAACATCTACGCTGTGATTGAACTTCATGTTCCGGTCTTCCGTCATTGTAGCGAGAGTCACCAAAAAGTAGCGTGGAATATTCTCCACTGTTCTGGAGGCCAGCAGCTGCATAATAGGGGGAAATTCCTATCTATTTAATATCCACATTTCACCATGAAACTGCTCATATTTAGTCCAATCTCTTCCACATTTCACCTTGAAAGTACTAGTTAGCTACACACAATCATCATAGTGTAGCTATATACATCTCACCTTCCATTGAAAAGAAGTTGGGTGTTATGCTACTGTTATATATATAGATAATTAAGAAGAATTAAACAATAGGGCCCAGTGCCAGGATAGTAGTGAAATATGTTCTATGTATGTTTGTCTGTTTTATACTGCCATGCTCCCTTTAAAAGTCAGTGTATTTTATCTAAAGTGTGTTCAATTTGCT
>CASHTH010002322.1:0-41479 GCA_030341885.1 Geodia barretti
CAGGTCAGTAATCACACTGAACATCATCACTTACTACGTCAGATATCCCCACTAGACTGAGGTCCACATAGGAATGGTTTTTGGCCAAGAGTCCTGGCCCATCGAGATGAGACATAAGGGAAAGGTGAGGTGGACCTCCACAGAGACCAGAGGAGATCAACATAAATAGATAGTACATCATGGTAGAATTTGTGTCGAGATCTAAATATGTTGTAACATGCGCAAGTGTATCTATATACGCGCTCTGCTGTGTGTTAGCATGCACATATTAGGAGATGAAAATGATGCCCACGGAAGTAAACGTAAACTGGTAAACACTATAAACAAAATTCTTTCTGTTGAGGTGTACAAACTGGTATATTGACATTCGTAATGTAGCAAAAACGATGTTCAGGAGAGGCTCTGTGCACAAGCCATGTCCACTGTCACACAGGTTCATAGTCTCCAGCAGCAGTAGTGGTGGGTTGAGAGGTGGTGGGGGAGGAAGGTTTTGTGGTACTTCATAATCATCTTCTGCTGTCCTTCCAGTCCCTCTCACTACATTGTAGGCCTCATTACTGGTGGGCTGGAGCTGGTCTGGATCTCTGGAGTGAGGATCAGTGGTATAGAAATCAGCTCACAGTGTTTCATATGGGAAGACTTACACATATGTTACTGCTGAGATCTTAGAGAGCTCCACTGATTGATTTGTAGCTCCAACTGTAGTTCTGTAGCAAATCCAATGACGTAAATATTATGTCATACTTATGTAGAGTGTATATGCTCGTGCCTTGTTTTTGCAGAGTAATTCCCACTGCGACTTCTAACACTAGAATCACTACCACTATGACTGTCAGTGAGGTAGTGATCATAAAGGCAACAGCCACTACTCCACCAATAATGGCTGAAGTGTTGTCACATTCACAGCTAGTACTCTCTGCAACAGTCACTTGCAATAAAGGGAATGAATGATAATGAACACAGTTATTGTATCTCATTACCACCTGTGGCATGACAGCACTCCCATAGTTTTCTCCACCGGTGATAATGATAGTGAGATTTTGTTTTATGAAACTCACTTCCTCCCTCAGTAGAGCGAGTGAAGGTGGTGGAAGAGCTCCCAGCAGGGTTGAAGACTGTGACAGTGATGTCATAGCTAGTTCCACTCCTCAGCTTGTCGATAGTGTAGCTGTTCTGGTCTGCAGGGAGTTGTCCACTAGTCCCTCTCTCAGCATTGCGGACTTGTATTCTTCTCGTCTGCTCTGTTAGCTCCCAGCTCACCTCAGAGCCAGTTACATCAGGAGGAAGGGCCCAGGAGATAGTGATGGTGGTGGGCGAAGTCTCAATGCTGTCCATATCTACAACTGGTTTCTCTGGAACACCCACTGATGAATGGAGAATGAGTCAGTGACAGAACATATTCAGCAGTGTTTGGGTCTAACCTAATGTGATTCCTCGAACTTCAAAAGGAGCACTTGTTGGTCTGTTTGGAACTATCGCTACAATGGATATGGTGTAGGTCTGTCCATTGGTGAGACCAGTCAGAGTGTAGCTGTTGGTAGAGCCACCATCAATATCCACATCACTGCCTCCAGTGAAGGAGATCCTGTAGCCAGTGGTATCTCCCAGTGGAGAAGGAGGAGTCCAGATCACTCTGATACTAGTGGGACTATCCTGGACTGCTGTCACATCAGTGGGATGTGGGGGACCTGAAAGTGAGCCAACATCATCACTGCATGACACATTAAAGTAGATACCCTCCAATGTGAAGCTAGCTGATGAAGCAGAAGATGGTTTGTTATTAGCCACAGTACACATGTACACTCCTGCAGTAGTCACAGTCAGAGTGTGGGTGTACTGCGCAGTCACTGGGTCATTCAACACAGTCACAGTTCCTTGGGTGACAGTGGTGGAGTCTCTGGTCCAAGTGGCAGTGGTAGCAGGTCCACCAGTGGAGATACAGGTGAGGGTGAACTGAGGACTGGCTCTGAGGTTTGACTTCACTGTCAGTTCCCCAGGTATTGAGATGTCTTCTGCAATGTAGAATCATTTACACCAGGAATATTCTGTGAGCCAATCAATACATACCTCCTCCATTGTATATTCCCACAAAAACTCTCTGGTAAGTTTCTGTGTTGTCCATTACCTCACAGTGATATATTCCTTCAGCTGCAGTACCAGTACCAGTGTTCCTCCTCAGTCTCACTACCATAGGACCTCTGTTTCTCTCAAATCCAGGAACATCACCACTGCCTAAACTACCCACTATGGTCCCCTCCGGAACATACCAGTTTCCTCCAGAAGTAGTACTACCAGATGGTGGAGGACGGTCAGTGATACACAGTAGAGCAGTGTTATCAGTGGAACCAATGTCACTGATATCCACATAGCTATGATTAGTGAAGATATCTCCATTCAGACTGAGGTATACACCTGGAAAAAGGAAAGCACAAGAGTACAAACCCTCTGCGCAGCACTGTAGCTGCAACTCGCTGGGCATTCGCACCGAAGGTTAATACATCATGACTATATATGTTTTTCTAATTCTCATCATCAGCCTCACTTGGAAGAGTTTCAGCCATTTCTAGGTCACTGTAGACTCCAGGACCAGCATTTTTGACTGCTGCGACTCTAATGAAGTAGGTAGTGGATGACATCAGACCAGAGATGGTGGTCTGAGTGGCAATAGCTCCATTTACAGCAACAATCTCTGTGTTCCCACTCCCCATCACTCCATACTGGACTGAGTAGCCTGTGATGGCTCCATTCTGATGGATACATGGTACACTCCCCCACTGGACAGTGATGGCAGAGGAATTCACATCAGTAACAATCACATCAGGAGGAGAAGCAGATGGAGCTGTGGGTATAGTTATCAGAATATGGGAACACACAGAGGGAACTACTAGGATACTAACCAGCAGTCAGTGTGGTGGCTGTGGTGCTGCCTTCTTGAGTCCCTCCATTCCCAGTCAGAGTGGCAGTGACAGTGATAGAATATTCAGTTCCCTCCTCTAGACCAGTCAGAGTGTATGATGTCCCACTAGCAGAGATATCACTTCTGGAGTCAGTGAAACAGTCAGTGCTGGTGTTGGAGTAGGAGATGGTGTAGGAGGTAGTAGTAAAAATGTCCTCCAGTGCCCATGAGATGGCGAGGGCGGTAGAGTATGAGCCAGTGACTGATACAGTGAGTCCATCTGTGAAGAATACCAGAAAAAGTGTTCAGTGATGACTGTGACTAGCAAAACATTACAACCGACCAATTAAAAGGGGTCTTGTAGCTAAAGTCAGTTGTGCTACTGTATGACATATATAGCTTGATAGCCGTTTGTTTGCTCTGCTTTGTACACATTAGTGCACACTGCCACCTTAATGTCACAAGACATTCTTTTATCTAGCAATCTGCTCTAGAATAGCAGAAGGAAAATGTTAACTTGTGTTGCACCAGATTTATCCAAAGTAAATCAGCTGTGCTGATTGGCTCTCACATTTTTCAACATGACATTACACACTTTTGCACACAATGATGATAAGGTAAAGGTCTGGGTAAAAAATAGATAGTATAACAGACACAAACATGCATGCGCACGGTGCATATACCTGCTACAACAGTGCTAGCTGAAGCAGAAGATGGCTTGTTATTAGACACAGTACATGTGTATTCTCCTGCAGTAGTCACAGTCAGAGTGTGGGTGTACCGCGCAGTCACTGGGTCATTCAACACAGTCACAGTTCCTTGGGTGACAGTGGTGGAGTCTCTGGTCCAAGTGACAGTGGTAGCAGGTCCACCAGTGGAGATACAGGTGAGGGTCAGCTGGCTAGGGTCAAATGTTACTCCAGGTATTGAGATGTCTCCTGAACAAAGTGCAGCAGAGTCTCAATTACCACAGTTAAACATTGCATGGTACTGGCAAGTAATGTACACCCTTGGCTAGTGAGCTCCATAAATACCATTCTCATCTTCGTACCTCCATTGGCAGTATACAGTCCCACATAGACTGTGTCTCTCACTGAGGTGTCAGTATCATC
Source organism: Geodia barretti (assembly GCA_030341885.1). Taxonomy (NCBI): domain Eukaryota; kingdom Metazoa; phylum Porifera; class Demospongiae; order Tetractinellida; family Geodiidae; genus Geodia; species Geodia barretti. Next base: position 4,009 of record CASHTH010002322.1, read on the forward strand.
ATGGAAAGCAAGAGTTGGAATATCACAGCGATAGATACCAACAGTTGGTGAATTAGCATTAGGGTTACGCCATGTGTCAACTCTCCGAGTTGCACGAACCTCAAAAGTCTCAACATTAGCTTCAGTGAAAGGCAGTTGAGTTCCATTAGGGAAATACCAGTCTCCACGATGAGAACCATCACTACTAGTACAACATGTGGTCAGGTCAGTGATACACAGAATACCTTCACCACCACCAAAGTCAGGTCTCCCCACTAGACTGAGGTTCACATAGGAATGGTTGGCCAGAGTCTGGCCCATGAAGGAGACATTAGGAGCAGTCTGAGAGTAGACCTCCACCAAAGACCAGAGGAGACTCAACATAACTAGATCGAAGCAAGAATACATATCTTCTTCGCCTTTGTTTTTTCGGTGTGCCCTGTCTTGTTTTGCGCATGCATAGTTTTGCTCGAATAAGCGCATGCATGTAGTGGGCGCTAACGGAGAGAAGGAGATGAGGTTCAACGAGAAGAGCTGGGAGCCTGGGCAAGCGTGTTCTCCCCCGACAAGGAGGGTCTGCTGGAGAAGAAAGGTGCGGGGAGAGGACAGGGTGAGCGAATCGCGCCGTCTACCACGTAGCAATAAGATAGCTGCTACATACGAAGGCTGTAGGGTGTTTTATTGTATTTTGCGTGGGCGAATCAAAGGCGCCGCCAGTACTATATTCATCATACAGAACGGTTTTTGAATGAACTGTACTATATCGCGCGTAACTGTACTATATCGCACGAACTGTACTATATCCGCGGACTAGTGTACGCTTTGCGGGAATGACGCCTCGGCGGCCTTTCGTAGACGGAGGTCGACTCAGACGGTGACACAAACAGCTGCTGGAAGGGCGCTCCGCGAGCTTCTAGTCCTTCTGAACTTGCAAAAAAAAGATTTTCCTGGCCGCCGCCTTTTGAACTATATCCGCGGACTAGCGTACGCTTTGCGGGAATGACGCCCTCGGCGGCCTTTCGTAGACGGAGTTCGACTCAGACGGTGACACAAACCGCTGCTGGAAGGGCGCTCCGCGAGCTTCTCGTCCTCTCTTCCGTTCTGAACGCCGGTTTTCCTGGTCACCGCCTTTTGAATCGCCCACGCATACAATAAATTACTTAATGTACGGAAGCACGTGCTGTGCGCGTGATAATGGTACTCGGAACGTAGTCTCGATACATCATACAGCAACTCGGCTGCGCCTCGTGCTGTATGACAATCTCGACCACGCCCCTCGTACCATTATTACGCGCACAGCACTGACTTCCGTACATTAACTACTAGTAGGCGAATGCATGGCATTTTTGGCGAGCGGAAGCGCGCTTACAATTGGGGTCTAATCGTATGAGTAACTCTTATGTGTGCACAAAACAGTGAGATACATTGCACAGGACCAAGTAGGCCGAAACGACCCGAGTGCAGTAGACAATTCGAGTCGAGTCAAAAAGAGTCAGACGAAAGCGCGAATCAGGCTGTGCAGCAATACTCGATAGCTTCGGAGGTGTTGCGTTTCCCCTGATTCCGCTCGATTCAGGCAGCATTATGAAAATGTTGAAATCCCTTTCGGATAAAAAGAAGCGCGTAATGCTGGAGCATGCGCAGTTGGACGACGTACGGTGACATATATATATATATATTATATAGAAAAATCGCGCCGTTCGGACCACTAGGTTAGCTCGCTTCCGCTCGCCAATTACATATCGACTTATGGTGAGACATGTGTCGTCTTGTGTGTAATAACCGGCTGTAGCTGTGTTGTATGTAGCGTGACTGCTGGTCGTAGCATAGATACATACAATACACCAGCTCCATTAATACATGATTCACTATTGGCTCTCACACTCTCTTTGTGCAGGCTACAAAGAGCGGTGGTTCAGACTGAAGGGAAACCTCCTTTTCTATATCAAGGTGGACGAGTTGGGAGCATGGGAGGTAAGAAAGAAACCCAACCAGCCACTCCTTTACTGGTCAACCACAGCTGCTTCAGCTTTTGTATTCTTAGCACAGACTGTATATACACTTCCTTCCGTCTTTGTTGGTCTATGGGACAAGTGTAAGCAGCACATACCTCCAGTGTCGGTATACAGTCCCACATAGACTGTGTCTCTCACTGAGATGTCAGTACCATCATGGACAGCATTAGTTAGAATGTCACAGTGATAGATACCAGTTGGTGAGTTAGCACCAATGTTAACTCTCTGAGTTCCACGAACCTCAAAAGTATTTTTATTATGTGAAGCAAAAGGCAGTCTAGTTCCATTAGGGAAATACTAGTCTCCACGATGACAACCATCTATATTAGTACATGAGCTCAGGTCAGTGATATGCTGAACATCATCACCATCACTAACGTCAGATCTCCCGACTAGACTGAGGTCCACATTAGAGGAATGGTTGGCCAGAGTCTGACCCATTAAGGAGAGAAGGGGAGAGTGGACCTCCACCAGGGACCAGAGGAGACTCAACATATTATTAAGTAGATAGTTGTACACAATTGTACATTGTTGCCCTCATCAGTGCGTTGCACATGCGCAAGCGTATCTATTACGTGCTCTGTTGGTGGGTTACCACGCACATATTTGGAGATGAAACGATGCCCACGAAAGTTAACATAACCGGCTAAAACTACAAACAAAATTCTTCTGTTGAGGTGTACAAACTGACATAGTATTGACATTCATAATGTAGCAAAAACAATGTTCAAAGGAGGAGGGCTCTGTGCACAAGCCATGTCCACGGTCACACAGGTTCATAGTCTCCAGCAGTAGTTGTAGGTTGAGAGGTGGTGGTGGGAGGAATGTTTTCTGGTACTTCATAATCATCTTCAACTGTCCTTCCAGTCCCTCTCACTACATTATAGGCCTCATTACTGGTGGTATGGAGCTGGTCTGGATCTCTGGAGTGAGTCCATCAGTGGTATAGAAATCATCTCACAGTGTTTCATACGGGGAGACTTACACACAAGTAATTGCTGCTGAGACCTTAGACAGCTCCACTGATTGATTTGCAGCTCCAACTGTAGCTCTGTATCAAATCCAATGACATATTATTAGTATTATGTCCTACTGATGTAAGACTGTATTGTCGTGCCTTGTTTATTCCCACTGCGACTTCTCAGCATCACTATCCTTATAACTGTCAGTGAAGTATAATGATCATAATGTAATAGACCTAGTACTTCCTAGTATAGCGTATGTCCAAGTACATTACATTGTCACTCATGTCTATCCCGCATGCGTATTGTATCACTTGTCATCGTCATATAAATCACCCGCACATGCGCATAAGATCAGAGTTGGGAAAGTCCAGAGTGCTAGAGGAGAAAGCGTTTACAGTGGAGGTTCCACCGAGACCCGTCTCGATCCCTGGAAGCACGACTACCTATACTCTTATCCTCGCTACACATGCTGTAGGAACCGGGCTCTTTTAGTTGAGTCGAGAGAGAGCAGAGATGTCGCTGGAGGGAGAACAGACGGAACCGGCAGAACGCCACGAGGAGACACGTGCGGTGAAGACTTTACCGCTAAACTCCAAGCGCCTCACTGCCAAGGTAGTGCGACGAATCGCGGCCGCTCTAAAGCTTCCGAAGGCACCGCTCTCGGATACGCTTCAGATGCTGGAGGGATCGCTTGGCGAGGAGCGCGAACCGTGGAGTGTGCAAGTGGACGTGCTCGAAACGGAGACCAGCTCGATCATCCGCCTCAGAGATGCTGGGGGAGTGTTCCTCGAGGTACCGCCGGACGAGTCGGACGAGGGAGACGAGGCCACGACGAGCCTCGACGAAACGGAGGAGACGGAAGTCAGGGAAGGCCGCGGAAACGGAAGTCCGGGTCGAGAATCGCGATCGGGCGACGAAGAGGAAACGGAAACGGAAACGGAGGCGGCGCTGGAAGTAGCGCGCGAGGATAACGGAGCTGGAGACGGAATTGGAGGAGATGACGCAGAAGAATACGGACCTGGAGACGGAATTGGAGGAGATGACGCAGAAGAATACGGACCTCATGGAGGAGTTGAGAGAGTTGAGAGATAGATTGAAAGATAAGTACCATAATTTATGGAGGATGAACTGTGAGAGTATGATGCTGAAATTGCAAAGAACGAAGCGGAGATGAAAGCCTTACACAGTCGTGTTGCGGCTTTGGAGGCTACATCCCACACGCCTAGAGACCTGGGGCCCTCTGCTGCGTTGGGGCGCAGTACTCAGAAAAGGTATATGCTGTTGTCGATCCGCCTTTAGTCCATGGGTCTGGTGGTTCAGGTCATCCGCGGTGGGAGCCGAGTGCTGCGACCAGGACAGTTCCGACAGTCATGCGACCACTTCTCACAGGAAAGCCTGTACGACCGGCAGTTTCGGGAGACGTAGCTAGTTCTAGAATGCCTCCAGCTGTAGAAGAGTGTCGAATAGATGCTACTGGAACGAGAGCTTCACGAAAACTTGAGACCAGCGAACCCTCGTGTATGTCTAGACATGGGACCACTATCCCGCGTAGTCCTGGGTATGAAACTCCTAGGAGAAGTAAAGCACCTCCAGTGGATTCTTTCAGCGGGGAGACTACGGGAATAACATTTGACGACTGGTTCCCGTCACTGCAACGGGCTTCAGATTGGAATCAGTGGAGTGAAGAAGAGACGCTGATACAACTAGCCGGTCACCTGCGTGGCCGAGCCCTTCAGGAGTGGACCTTGCTGAGAGCCACAGAGAAAGAATCGCTTGATGCGGCGGTTTGTGCACTGCGGAGTCGCCTAGATCCAGGTAGCAGAGCCTTAGCAGCACAGGATTTCCGCCATGCCTCTCAGCGTGAGAAAGAGTCTGTTGCGGATTACATCAGCCGACTGGAACAATTATTTCGCCAAGCCTATGGAAGAGAGGGGATGTCGGATGAGACACGAAACACATTGCTACATAGCCAGTTGCAAGAAGGACTTCGATATGAGTTAATGAAGGTGCCAGCGGTTTCATGGTCACACAGCTACCGCGAGCTGTGTCTTGCTGCTCGGAACGAAGAGAAGAGAGTTGCAGAGCTTGCCAAACGTAGACAGTACCAGAGGAACAAGTGGGAGCATCCGGACAGGCCCGCACCTGTCTTCCACGAGTACGGCCGAGTCAACCACGATCCCTACATTCCAAACCGCTACCCCCAGGAACCAGTACCTGTACCAACCCAGGATCAGCCAGCTCGAAGCAGCAGCTCTGTGACAAGTCAGGAACGCCAAAATCAAGGCCAAGGATCTAGAGCGAGGCGATGTTACAAGTGTAATCAGACTGGACACTTTGCCAGGGAATGCGACAATATGACACAATGAGGAAGCAGAATGGGACCACAGACAGCCGGCCAAGGAGTGAACAGACAAGTGCTGACGGAGGATAAGTCGTACTCCGAAGATCGTGATGTTACCTCGTCGCCTGTGAATTTACTGGACTGCCTTCTGTCACCGGACTCAGAGGATGACTCTGACGTCTGTCAGGTACGCATATCTGATAGAGGAAGTAGACAGCTGTATGCCGACGTTCAGATAGTGGGTGTTCCTGCCAGAGGTGTGATCGACAGTGGGTCGGACATAACAATCATGGGAGGGGAGCTGTTCCGACACATTGCCACTGTGGCACGACTGAGAAAGAACCAGTTTCACAAACCAGACAAGACACCGAGAATGTATGATGGCCGGACATTCACGCTTTATGGAAAGATGGATCTCGACATTACCTTCAATGAAAACGCCCATCTATATCAAGGCCCAAACCTCTGCAGCAGCTTCTTCTTGGGGAAGGTGCATGTTGGCAACTCCAGATAATAAACTACCACCACGATGTGTCAGAAAGGAAGGGAAGGAAGTGGAATCGGCACAATCAGAATGCGTCTGACTCTGGATGACAAGCCGGGTCTCAGGGAGGTGTGGATGCACCCGCTCCAATTGTGGTTGAAGAGAAGACGGAGACTGACACCAAGCCTCGAGAGAAAGGGCCAGAAAGAGAGAATACTGTCGAGAAGGCCCTCATCAGGCGAAAGACACGATCACACGACGCGCCGCATCAGAGATGAAGCGGCCACCTGAGATCATGCTCCTACTGCATAGCAGAGAAGCAGCCAAGCTCAGGAGGATTCACGAGTGAACGTCAGAACAAATGTTACAGAAAGAAACTTGAGACAGGGGATTCACAATTGTTACTCTCTCAGACGGACCACCACATGCTGAGGGAGACACCACAGCATCACGCAAGCATGTTGATGCGCAACCAGACTGAGAGTGTGTCGTAGCACGCTGATGAAGGGGAAGGAGGATGAGATCCAGTAGAGACTGCGTGTGGTGCAGTGTTCGCTACTCCAACTGTGTGCGGGAGTGCCCGCTTCTGTCAGTGTGTGTCGTGGCCGAGCCACCCGACCCCAAGCTCTCACTGGCCCCATGTGTTTGAGCCGTGAGTGGAGGAGGACTGGAACAGAGTGGGTATCCTCGCTGAAGAATTCCCTAGTAGAGGCTGCAGGAAGAGGAGAACGATCAAGTTGCTCGCACTAACAGACGACTGGATCACCCAAATGTGAATGCTGAGCGAGACCATAGGTGATGTCACTGGGGCCTCGGTGGTCTGTGCGGAGGATTTCTAGGTATACTGAAGTTGAGAGTCATGTCTGCTCGAAGGACCTCGGATCACGATCGACGGGAGAAGAGAGATGTCGCCAGGAGGAGGAAAAGCTAAGGGAGCATTGGAGACTAAACCTGCCGTGATGAAGAAAAAGAAACAGTCCAGACATTCCTTACTCACTCATCACCTGCGTGCTTCTGCCTCGAACAGGGGACACGAGGAGAGACATATCTCATTCGCCAATGCAATTGATTACAGGTGCCGACTCACCCGAGCGCGGAAGGAAGCAAAGAGTACGGAGATTCCTGCCTTACGACAGATAGTGGCCCAGCAACTGAAGGACTGCAGAACGAGCTGATATACAACGTCTACGTCCCCGTGCGGCTAGCCCAGTGGTCCTGGTGAAGCAAGCCCGAGATGTACCCAACAGATTCTGTGTGGCACTACCAGCGGACTACATTACCGTCACAAACCAGACAGCTTTCGCTGCCGAGATCGAGGATCTACTTGATGTCGCTGGGGCACGCCAAGTACTTCTCGTCCATCACACCCTGCCTCTGGGTCTGCAACTCTGAGACTACACCACAACTCCCCCAGGAGGAAAAGAGCGACGAAAACAGCATCGGGACGCCACCAGGACTCTACGAATTTCGAGTATGCCTTTTGCCTGACATATGCCCCTCCTGTCTTTCACCGGCTCATGCAACAAGTCATCTCAACGCTCAATTCAGATCAGAGTCAGAATTTGTCTCCGTCTATATCGAGCACATCTCGTGTTTTCTAAAACTCGGGACGATCACTAGCTACACCGTGCGAGCTGTTAGGCAGAGGATCCTGTGACGGTTGGGCATGACAGTGTGTGAAAGGCTGACGTTGAAGCCACCAAGTGTCGTGGTGTGCAAAGGGAGTTAGAGTATCTGGCCACATTGTGTCACGACTCACGCTGGGATAAGCCAAATCCTCGCTTGTCTTGCTGTGAAGAATTCCCAGAGCCTGCTGCTGCTCAAGAGACCAGAAGATTTGCTAGGACTCTGTTCCTCATTATCGGACAGTTCATTCCCACTTGCGACAATAGCAAACCTCTTCATCATCTCTCACACGTCGAGACTCGGTTTTTCTGTGGTCTCCAGAAGGTCGGCATGCATACGAAGACCGTGAAAGGAAGCTCATTTCTGCCCACAGTCTTAGCCTACTGTGTGAGTGGGGGAGAACTCTTGTCCTGTGGGTGTGTGGATGAATATGTGTGTATGTCAGCCGGAGGGTATTGTTATTATAGCTGCGTATGTGTACATCTGTCTATTGTTATGTAATCGTTCTCAGCTGTACATGTGGTCATGTGCACTGGTTCATATGGTTATGTAATCGTTCTCTAAGGTTCCATCGGAACACGAGGTCACCCAGTTATATAAGTTTCGCCGAGACATGAGGAAGAGCTTGCAGCGGAGAGAGCGCAACGAAAAGCGAGACACGGAGACGAAATGACGAGTTAGCGGCGGAGAGGATGCGCGAGACGAGGAGAGGATGCGCGACAACATGCTGCTCGATGAATGAGCAAATCGACATGATGCGCAGTCTCGTGGAGACGTCACGGACGCGGTGCTCCCGTGTGGTGATGGGGCGAACGGTCGAGGGACACGGGCCAGTTAGGGACAAGCTGGTCCTTACGAGCTCACCGACGCTGATGATTATTGAAGCATTCTGACCATGACGGTGTATGGGGTGGCGGAGGATCGTCTGTGGCCATGAAGCTGGCCCCACAGCTAACAGGCCGTGCTCTGGAGTCCTATGCAGCACTGAGTTCCGCTGCAGCTGCCAAGTACAAGGAGGTCAAGAAGGCCATTCTCTGCCGTTACGATATTAGTGAGGAAACGTATCGACAGCATTTCAGGTCAACCCGGAGAAAGGACGGGGAATCCTACACTGAGTTGGCCACTCGACTGAAGAGTCTCGCGACCAAGTGGCTCACAGGGAGTGACTCTGTAGCAGCAGTCATCGAGAAGCTGGTAGTTGAACAGCTGCTTGACATACTACCACAGGACTTGTGTGTTTGGCTGTGTGAAAGGAAGCCTACTAACAGAGATGAAGCAGCAACTCTCGCAGATGACTACTGTCTGGCTCGAAGACGGAGGCGCGGAGACACACGCAACGACAGTTCACGACAAAGGGGCAGCAGGTGTTTTCGGTGTGATCAAGAGGGCCATTACGCATCGCAATCGCCCGAAGAAGAACTCCAGCAACCAGTCGCTGAGACCGACACAAAAGAGAAACCACAGGAAAAATCAAAGGGCAAGTGTTGACCCCCCCCAGTGTTACAACTGCCAGCAGAGGGGACATCTCGCAAGAAACTGCCCCAAAGCACTCTACTGCCCCAGACTTTAACTCAGATTTTATCCTCGAAACTGACGCCTCGGTACAAGGTCTGGGAGCCGTACTGAGTCAGTTGCAGACAGATGGGAAACTCCACCTGTCTCCTATGCTAGCAGAGCCCTGAATGATGTCTGAAAAGAGATATGGGCTCACAGAATTGGAGACCCTTGCAGTCGGTGTGGGGTATTTCACATTTCCATCATTTCCTTTACGGACTCAACGTCACAATCTACACTGACCACACAGCCGTAAAAGCTGTACTTGAAGCCGAGAACCCTACTGCAAAGCATGCTCGCTGGTGGACGAGAGTCTATGGCCGAGGTGTCAGGAATGTGAAGATCCTGTATCGAGCAGGAAGAGAAAACACTAACGCCGACGCTCTTTCCTGCAGCCCTCACTTGCCAGCACCTGTTGTAGGAATTGGGGAGGATGAAGTTCAGGTTTCGACCATTGCTGCTGAATGCATCTGGGGAAACAGTCCTACCCAACCTCTGCCATCAACGGAATGTGTCGCACTCAGCTTGCATGAATTCAGCCAATCCGGAGATGAAGGATGGTCAACGCGTGTCCAAGAACTGCTCAGATTGACCCGACCAGCGCCAGATGTAAGGTGTGCATGGCTGGGTGACGTCAGTTCAGCAAGACCCAGGAAGACACTACTAGGAGAAGCTACTTTACTCTCTGAACTACCCTTCCCCTTAGCAGATGAAGACGGACTTAGACCTCAGCCGAACATTCGTGTCAAACCGTGTGTGCCCCCAAACCATAGCAAGTCGACAACCTCCAGGATGGATATGGCCATTGAGTCAGTGGCCGAAGATGTAGCCATGTTATCTACCTCAATCCTGTCCCCTCAGTCGTTACCAGGACACAGTGAATCTCGGCAATCATTTCATCTACCGCCTACTCCACCACGTAACATCTCAATTGTCCAGACTGAGGGTAGTGTGACCATGACTCTTGTGTACAGACTTCTTCCACCGCAGCCAGATGCTTCGAGAGGCAAACAGCAGATGGCTTCTGCTTCTTTAGGCCACCAGACTCCGGAAGACGAAGAGCTAACTACACCCCAAGGAAGCACTGCTGGCGGCCTTCTAAGCCACTCAGTCACTGACAGTCTGGAGAACCAGACTGCCCCTCGTCCAGGACACACGGAGAAGCTGACGGAGAGTCACACAGAGAAGTGTCAGACGGAGAGTCACACAAAGAAGCCTCACTCAGTTACTGACAGTCTGGAGAACCAGACTGCCCCTCGTCCAGGACACACAGAGAAGCAGACGGAGAGTCACACAGAGAGTCAGACTGAGCCTCACCCAGTGGAGAGCCTGACAGCCTAACACTCAGCATCGAACAGTGTTGGACACCAACTCACTGGAGGGAGTCGGGACATCTCTGCCACAGAGAGTAGCAGAACGAATTCTGACTCAATTACTGCGAACCATGGGGTCTGCGACTTCCAGTGTTCAGTCAGTGCCACTTCGGTCCCACTCCACAGTTCACCGAACCAATCAAGATCTGACCAAATTGACCAGTCCAGACACGGGACCAGAACACCCTTCTGAGATGTGTTGTCAACCTCTGCGCCCAATGGATGCAAGTACAGATGGATGGAGTGGGGATGTACGAGAAAGTTCGCCTCAGGGTACTTCAATGCCTGTAAGAGTCTTTGCAGTGGAGGCTGCGGATGGTCCAGAGGACTTGTCGACCCTGTTGCATAGACCAGCTATACCAGGAGAACCACCCCCCATGAGATGCTGAGCGCGGAGCAGACTAAGGACCCTGAGTTACAGCAGCTCATTCTTTTCATAAAACAAGGTTGTCTACCACCAGAAGAAACATTGCTCGGAAAATGGCCCTCCAGCGATCCCTTTTCACTGTTGTGGAGGGGGTACTCTATTATGTAGACCCAAGGTGTGGAAACCGAAAACGGGCTGCGGTGCCACAACATCTGCGTGACCGACTGCTGGAAGAAACACATGCTGGTCCGTATGGAGCTAATTTCTCAGGACAAAGGATGTTTAACATACTTGTGTCTAGCTGGTGGTGGGAACGCATGTTCAGCGATGCCTCAAGGTTTGCTAAGGCATGCCCAGAGTGTGCCATCACCACAGCAGCTGGCCGGCGGATCAAACCACCACTGCACCCAATTCAAGTTGGAAGACCTTTCCAGATATTGGGGATTGACATAATGGATCTTCCCCTGACAGACAGTGGACATCGTCATGTGGTTGTCATCCAAGACCTGTTTACAAAGTGGCCTTTCATATTCCCAGTGGCAGATCAAAGAACTAACAGAATAGCACGACTCATAGCTGAGGAGGTCGTTCCCTGGTTCGGAGTACCGGAGGCACTCCTTTCTGACCGAGGAGCAAATCTTTTGTCTCATCTTGTCCTCGACCTTTGTAAGTTATTGGGAATTACCAAACTCAACACCAGTTCATACCACCCTCAATGCGATGGAGCGGTCGAACCATTCAATCGAACTCTAAAACAGATCCTAAGGAGACATGTGGCCCGCTTTGGTCGACAATGGGACCGGTACTTACCTGGAGTACTCTGGGCATATCGTAATGCACCACTGGGTGAGGCTCAGTCTGACTCTCTGTGTGACTCTCCGTCTGCTTCTCTGTGTGTCCTGGACGAGGGGCAGTCTGGTTCGGGATATGATTGGTATGGGACAAACGGAAAGGTCCAGGAAGACCTCCAAGATGGGTGGATAAGTTGCTCACAGAGGGCCCACGAAACCAACGGGACAAACAACAAAGTGGTACTCCCGATATCGTCGCAGCATCAGACAGTCAGTTGCAGGGAGATGTAGAAGCAGCAGGTGACCCACAGGAAGATGTTATGCAGGCAGCAAACGAAGTCACCGATAGTGTGGACTCTGACATTGCAGATGCACCAGACCTAGACGATTTTCACATTGAGGAGCATGATGGGGCCACCGTACAAGACTCTCAGACTGTAGTTGTCCCGCAGGAAATACCATCTGTTTCCAGGTCGCCGGACTCAGCAGCCCAATGCCAGCCCCAAACTCAAGTGCCTCACAATAGACAGGAAGATCCTCAAGAGAAGATTCAGCCAGCCGCCCCAGTTGAGGGCCCAAGACAGAGGTTGCCTGGTGGGAGGGGTTCCCAGGCAGGTGCAGCAAGACCTCAGGAGAGATCGCCGTCTACGGCAAGTAGTGAGACCCCCGACCGATTCCTCTAATCAAGTCCGAGGGCGAACTTCTGGGGAGGAGGGGATAGTGTAATAGACCTAGTACTTCCTAGTATAGCGTATGTCCAAGTAAATTACATTATCACTCATGTCTATCCCGCATGCGTATTGTATCACTCATGTCATCGTCATCACATGCATATAAATCACCTGCACATGCGCATAAGATCAGAGTTTGGAAAGTCCAGAGTGCTAGAGGAGAAAGCGTTTACAATAAAGGCATTAGCCACAGCCACCACTCCACCGACAATGGCTGAAGTGCTCTCTGTATCGCAGCTTGATCTGGCTGGAACAAACAAAAGAGTTATGCAAAGGTGAACTATGAAGCAAACTCTCATTTACCACCAGTGGAGAAACGTATCGGAGTGCTGTCAGTGGTTTCAGCTACATTAGTGCCTGCTACAGTGAGTGTGTAGATAGTGGAGGGGTCCAACTGGTGGATGGTGTATATAGGTAGTGCCAGACAGAGGAACACTGGTGCTCTCAGTGCCTCTGTCAGTTGGTCTCCAGTCCAACTCCCAACTGGCCACCTTCCCACTGGACACACTCCAGGAGAGGGAGATGGAGGTGGCTGTTATTGGAGCTCACTAACACAAACACCTGTCCTAGAGCTGGGCACGGAAAAGGGTATTACATTTAGATGAACTGTAGGACCCTATCTCTCTCTTACTTAGTGTGATTTCAAATGTGGTGGCATCACTGAAGAGGTGTTCAGGTGTAGCTACAATGGATATGGTGTAGGTCTGTCCACTGGCGAGACCAGTCAGAGTGTAGCTGTTGGTAGATCCACCACTGACAGTCTCACTACCACTGCTGCGTTCTCCAGTGAAGGAGATCCTGCAGCCAGTGGTATCTCCCAGTTGAGAAGGAGGAGTCCAGGTCACTGTGATACTAGTGGGACCATCCTGGACTGCTGTCACATCAGTGGGAGGTGGGGGATCTGAAAGTTAGCCAACATTATTACTGAATGGCACAATACAATACGTTACAGCAGAAACCCTGCAATGTGATGCTAGCTGAAGCAGAAGATTGTCTTCCATTTGACACAGTACAAGTATACAGTCCTCCCAGTCTTCCAGCCACAGTTAGAGTGTGGGTGTACTGTGCAGTCAACACAGTCTGGGTTCTTTGGGTGACAGTGGTGGAGTCTCTGGTCCAAGTGACAGTGGTAGCAGGTCCACCAGTGGAGATACAGGTGAGGGTGAATTGAGGACTGGCTCTGAGGTCTGACTTCTCTGTCAGTTCCTCAGATATTGAGATGTGTTCTGCAATGTAGAGTCATTTACTGCAGGAATATTTATTTATTTATTTATTTATTTTTTAGCTTCACAGTACATGAAGAAAGGGACAAAAAAACTAAACCAAAAAAGGACAGACATAGCTACAGACTTTGTGACATGTACTGACGGAACACCAACAAAGTGTTGATGACCTAGATGGTAGAATAATTAGTTGCTATTGATGAGCAAACACACACAGAACATGGGCAAATGTAGTGAAATGTGCACGGATTCGTACTCACAAAATGAGAATCAAAATGTGATCAAAATCATAATTATTCTGTGAACCAATACATACCTCTTCCATTGTCTATTCCCACATAAACTGGTTATTATTTCTGCTTTACAGTACATGAATAGATGAGGACAAAAAGAATGGGAAAGGTGAAATAAAGTATGTACTGAAGGAGCACCAGACAAGTGCATCTGGTGTCCTAGAGCTGAGAGGAGGAGAATGAATGCACTATATATGGACATGCTAACACACTTTGGACATGGACATTGATAGTGATAAGAGCATGGATTTGAACTGTCAAAGTAGGATTGGAATTTCATCCAGAATAGTCTATGGAGATGGGCCTTTATAGTAGAGATGGAGAGTTCTAGGTTTATTGGGGGAAGAGAGTTCCAGAGCCGTGGTAGACGATTGAAGAAGAGATGACCTTCCGTGGTTGATTTTGACAGGGAATGTTTCAGTTTGAGGTGAGATGAGGACCGAGTGCTATGGTCAGAAAATTGCACGAAAGAGTGGATGGAAAATTCTTGGGTGGTGTCGGGGTCTTTGAGGCAACGAATGAAAAACAGGATGTCAAAAAGTTCTAATTGCATCATCAATGGTAGAAAGTTGAGTGACAAGAGTCGATCTCTATAGTTAGAGTTGTAGTCATTTAGGATGTACTTGGTAGCTCGACGTTGAATACGTTCAAGTGCAGAAATATCCTTAAGAAGGTTTGGTCTCCAAATTTGTGAAGCATAAGTTAGCTGAGAGCGGACAAGAGAGAGATAGAGTTTCTTCTTGGATGAGAGAGGTAGCCTGGATGAGAAGGAACGCCTGATGAGACCTAGAATTTTGTAGGCTCGGGAGGATATAAAGTTAAGGTGGTGGCACCATTTGAGATCACAAGACATTAGGATGCCTAGGTCACGATGGCAGTCAACGACTTGGATTGGCATGTTGTTTAAGGAGTAATCAAATAGGATGCGAGGTGAACTGAGGCAGAATCGGAGTAGCACACATTTCCTTTCGTTGAACTTGAGGTTCCACCTTGTGGCTCCAATTAGATAAACAGAGGAGGTCTTCTTGTAGTAAATGACAGTCAGTTTGAGAGGAGATTTTCTTTAGGCATTTTGTATCATCCGCAAAGAGAAAAACATTTGAAGATTTAGTAGATGAAGGGAGATCATTAACAAAAATCAAGAAGAGAAGAGGGCCGAGAATACTGCCTTGAGGCACACCAGAAATAACCGGAAGAGGGTCAGAGATACAGTGATTGAGTTTCACATGTTGGGATCGATGTGAAAGGTAAGCCTTGAACCACCTCCACAGATTACCAGTAATTCCGAAAGTCCAGAGCTTAGCTAGCAGTTCATTGTGAGAAACACTGTCAAAAGCTTTTTTGAAGTCGAGGTATATAACATCAGCTTAGCAGTTTGAGTTTAAAGAATCTTGGATGGAATTGAGGAAGATGAGTAGTTGCTGAATTGTGGAGTGATTAGGGCGGAACCCAAACTGGGATGAAGAAATTGAGGCAGAAACAAAGTGGATTATTTTATCATAGATAAGTTTTTCCAGAAGTTTTGAAACAGAACATAGAAGGGAGATTGGACGGTAGTTACGAACAGACGATTTGTCACCAGACTTGAAGACTGGAATGATCAAGTGTGTACGCCATTCTGCAGGAATGTGGGAGTGGGAAAGGCTAAGTAGGAATAGGTGATGGAGAGGTTTGTAGAGAGCAAGTGCACAGTGATGAAGAACATTAGGACTGATAGTGTCGATTCCAACGGCTTTAGATGTATCCAGTGAACACAAGGCTTCAAACACATCGGATTCTGAGATACCTATATCAGATAGGGTAGGGGTGGGTGATGCTGAATCGTGCAGAGGAGGAATTTGGTAGGCACTCAGCGTAAAAACAGAGTAGAAAAACTTGACTTGTGACTCTCCGTCTGCTTCTCTGTGTGTCCTGGACGAGGGGCAGTCTTGTTCTCCAGACTGTCAGTAACTGAGTGTGGCTTCTTTGTGTGACTCTCCGTCTGACACTTCTCTGTGTGTCCTGGACGAGGGGCAGTCTGGTTCTCCAGACTGTCAGTGACTGAGTGGCTTAGAAGGCCGCCAAGAGGACCTTCTCACTGTCGGTGGAGGCAGTGGAAGAGTCAAAGGAGACAATCGGAGGCACTAGTTCCTGTGTTGTCTTTTACCTAACAGTGATATATTCCTTCATCTGGAGGATCAGCAGTGTGGTATTAGTGCATGCAGAATGTGTACTGACTGTATGTGTGTATGCTGTACTTGTGCGCATGTGCAGTCTGTTGTATATAAGTGTGTTGGACGCTGTTTATAGGGTCTGTGTACTCTATCACAAACTGGTGAACTACGGTGCGTGCTAGCGGGCTATACACGCCAGAGTTACACGTTACTACATGGTGGCAGCGGTGACAGCATCTTTCGAAAATGTCGACTGATCCACCAGCCGCAGACGCACCAGCAGCAGCACCGGCGAGAGCGCAACCGGTGACGACATCGTTTCAGGTATCGATACCTGAGTCGTTCACCTTCAGCCGCCCCGGAGAGTGGCCCCGATGGATCCGCCGCTTCGAGCGATTCAGGATCGCATCAGGACTGTCGCAGAAAGAGGGAGATGTGCAAGTGAACACGCTGATTTATGCGATGGGAGACCAGGCCGACGATATTCTTCGTTCGTTCGTGCTCTCGGGGGAAGACCGCGAGAACTACGAGACGGTCAAGACTAAGTTCGATAGTCATTTCGTGCAGCGCCGTAACGTTATCTTCGAGCGGGCGAGGTTCAACCGCCGGAGGCAGGAAGAAGGCGAGCCAGTAGAGTCATTCATTACTGCTCTATACTCGCTGGCGGAGCACTGCGGCTACGGCAACCTGCACGACGAGATGATCCGCGACAGGATCGTGGTGGGCATCCGAAACAACTCTCTCTCGGAGAAGTTGCAGCTGGACCCGCGACTCACCTTGGACAGCGCCATTACTCAGGTCAGACAGTCAGAAGCCGTAAAGCAGCAGCAACCATTGTTACGCGGTAAACCTGATACCCCAGTTGGTGCCGTCAACAAGTCTCGGGGTGGGATTACGTGGGGTAGTAAGAACAACCCAGGTGTAAGCCCTACTGCAAGCCAAAAACCGCACAGGTGCAACTGGTGTGGCAAGATCCCTCCTCATGATAAGTCCAGGTGTCCAGCTAGAGATAAAATCTGCAACAATTGCAATAAGAGAGGCCATTTAAAAATTGTCTGTAAAAGTCCAGCCAGAGTCAATGGTGTGTGGGTGCCTGCTGAGGATGCATTCCTAGGGGCTGTGTCAGACAGTAGTGAGGGTGACCCATGGACAGTAAAGCTGACACTCCAAGGGAAACGAGTGGCTCTCTACATAGACACAGGAGCAGAGGTGACCGTTATCACTGAACAGGTCTGGAAAAGAGTAGGTCAACCTCAGCTGGAACCCTCAGACAGAACACTGCGTGGCCCAGACTCTCATGTCATACCCACTGTTGGGAAGTTCGTTGGTACCTTCACGCTGGGGGACCGAACAGCCGACACCGACGTCTACGTTGCGAAACGACTCACCAAGTCTCTCCTTGGACGATCTGCAATTCTCGATCTTCAACTCATCAAGCGAATCGCAGCCGTCGACCACTCGTCACAGCTCTCTCCGAAGGATGAATTCCCATCACTCTTCAAAGGACTGGGGAAACTCGAAGGCGAGTACAGGATAGAACTCCGTGCCTACTCCTCGGAGAGTTGCGATCCCTCTCCTCAAGTGTGTCCGTCAAGAGCTGGAGAGGATGGAGAGGATTGGAGTGATAGCCAAGGTGAACCAGCCGACAGAGTGGTGCTCAGGGATGGTAGTGGTGCCGAAAGCGAACTCCAAGGTCAGGATTTGCGTTGACCTGACAAGGCTGAACGAAAGCGTCAAGAGAGAGAGGCACCCACTCCCTGCTGTAGACCAAACCCTGGCTCAGTTAGCAGGAGCCAAGGTGTTCACCAAGTTAGACGCGAACTCGGGATTCTGGCAGATTCCCCTGTCTCCTGAATCTGCACTCCTGACGACATTCATCACTCCATTCGGGCGGTATCACTTTCGTCGACTACCGTTTCGGAATATCATCGGCACCAGAGCACTTTCAGCGACGTATGTCAGAGGCTCTGAGTGGGCTCTCAGGTACGGTGTGCCTGATGGATGATATCCTCGTCCACGGAACGACCCGGGAGGAACACGACGAGCGACTGCGACTAGTTCTTCAACGTCTGAGTAACTTGGGCATGACACTAAACTCTGAGAAGTGTACATTCGCCCAGTCTTCAGTCGAGTTCCTTGGGACATGTGATCGACAGTCAAGGAATCAGTCCAAATCCAAACAAAGTCTCTGCCATCGTACGATTTGCGACTCCAGGAAACGTCAGCGACATCCGTCGATTCCTCGGCATGGTGAACCAGCTGAGCAAGTTCTCACCAAATCTCGCGGAAATTACTCAGCCAATGAGAGAGTTGTTGGTGAAAGAGAATGCATGGCTGTGGGGAGAACCACAGCAGAGCTCGTTCAACAGAGTCAAAGAAGTTCTTACTGCCAGCCCAGTTCTTGCTCTTTTTGACCCGAACCTGGAGACTGTACTCTCAGCTGACGCATCGTCACACGGTCTCGGAGCCGTCCTACTACAGAGACAGACGTCAGGGGAATTTCAGCCAGTGGCCTACATATCCAGAGCGATGACACCAACTGAGAAGAGATACGCTCAGATTGAGAAGGAGGCATTAGCCTTTACGTGGGCCTGTGAACGACTCTCAGATTACCTCATCGGGTTGCAATTCCACATCCAGACCGACCATAAGCCGTTGGTACCACTGTTCAGCTCCAAACACCTGGAAGAGCTACCTCTTCGGGTACAGAGGTTCAGGATGCGTATGATGCGCTTCCAGTTCACAATCAGCCATGTTCCAGGGAAAGACCTGACGATCGCGGACGCACTCTCAAGAGCTCCAGTATCAGCTCCATCGGCAGATGACAAGTTCCTTCAGCAAGAAACCACTGCTTACGTAGACTTCGTGGTCAGACATCTACCAGCAACAGAGCGACGACTGGCTGAAATACGTGAGTGCCAGAAGCCCGACCGTGCATGTCAGCACATGGTAGAATTCTGTCAGTCAGGCTGGCCCGAGAAGAACGCTCTGCCAGCTGAAGTCAAACCGTACTACACTGTCGCAGCGGAACTGACAGTACAGGAAGGCCTTTTACTCAGAGGCAGCCGTATTGTCATCCCTCCACCGCTACGCAAAACACTTCTGAACAAAATCCACTGTGGTCACCAAGGCATCACTAAATGCCGTGAGCTGGCCAGGCAATCGATCTGGTGGCCAGGGCTTTCAAAGCAGATGGAAGAGTTGATCCAGAACTGCAGAGAGTGCCTGAAAGCTCAACAGCAACGACCACAACCACTCAATCCAACCCCTCTACCTGCCTTGCCTTGGCAAAAAGTGGCCAGTGATCTCTTTGAGTGGAACCAGTCCATCTATCTCCTCGTTGTGGACTATCATTCGAGGTACATCGAGATCGCTCGTGTCAACCGACCAACTACAGCAGAGGTGGTCACTCACTTGAAGTCTCTATTCGCACGACACGGTATTCCTGAGACACTGATCTCCGACAATGGGCCACAGTACTCCTCGAGAGAGTTTGCAGAGTTTGCAGAGGAGTATGAGTTTCGTCATGTCACGACTAGCCCATATCACCCTCAGGGGAACGGGGAGGCGGAGAGAGCCGTCAGAACCATAAAGAATCTGCTGAAGAAAGGGGACGATCCCTACAAAGCTCTCTTGACTTACCGTACCACACCACTACAACAAGGTTACAGCCCCTCTCAGCTCCTGATGGGACGTGTTCTCAGGACGACAGTTCCAACGACCAGAGCTCAGAGGAAACCACGCATTCCCGACCTCTCTTTGGTGAAAACCAAAGACCAGCAAATAAAACGCAGACAGAAAAAAGACTTCGACTCTCACCACGGAGCTCGAGAACTCCCACCATTGCAGCCTGGCGACCATGTCTGGGTCCAAGGGAGAGAGAGTGAAGCAGAGGTCGAAGGAGAGGTGGCACCTCGATCCTACCAAGTTGTGACTGGGGATGGAACATTTCGTAGAAACAGACGCAATCTAATACGTCTGCCTAACCCAGATACGGCCGAGTCCTCTGAGCAGAGTGGTCAAGAGGGAACTAACGCTACCGAGTCAAGCGAACAGCCTAACGAACAGTCGAACGAACCGACTACATCCGACGAATCGACCGCACCTCAAGCGCTTTGAAGGAGTAGCCGTAACTCCCGACCACCCGAACGGCTAGACCCTAGTTGGTCACACTGAACTGATCTGAGAGAGACTCAGAAGGACACATTGGTGTATGTTGTCTATCCTATATGGGTATATCTTGTGCATGCTAGTGCATGACTTAAAGGGGAGATGTGGTATTAGTGCATGCAGAATGTGTACTGACTGTATGTGTGTATGCTGTACTTGTGCGCATGTGCAGTCTGTTGTATATAAGTGTGTTGGACGCTGTTTATAGGGTCTGTGTACTCGTATCACAAACTGGTGAACTACGGTGCGTGCTAGCGGGCTATACACGCCAGAGTTACACGTTACTACAAGTAGCAGTGGTCCTCTTCATCCTAACTACCGTAGGACCTCTTGTTCTGCTGCATCCTGCAACAGCAGTACCATCTACTCTGGTCCCCTCTGCGTGGTGCAAACCAGTCTTCTCCAGAGAGAGTATACTACCAGATGGTGGAGGACGGTCAGTGATACACAGTAGAGCAGCGTTATCAGTGGAACCAATGTCACTGATATCCACATAGCTATGATTAGTGAAGATTTCACCGTTCAGACTGAGGTACACATCTGGAAAAATGAAAGTACAAAAGCGCAAATCCTTGGCGCAGAACTACACACTAGCACTTTAGATGCAATACGTAACCCTCGCTGGGCATTTGCATCGAGGGTTAACAGTACATCATGAGTATGTTCTTCTAATTCACACTATCAGCCTAACTTGGAAGAGTTTCGGCCATTTCTGGATCACTAATCTATACTCTCCAGTACCAGCACTTTTGACTGTAGCTACTTGGATGGAGTAGGTAGTAGACGACATCAGACCAGATATGTTAGTCTGAGTGGCACTAGCTCCATTTAATTACTCTGTGTCCAGCTCCATTTACTCCCCATCACTCCATACTGGACTGTGTATCCTGTGATGGCTCCATCCTGATCCATACATGTTACACTCCCCCACTGGACAGTGATGGTGGAATCAGTAACAGTCAAAATGTGTTGCACATGTGCAAGTGTATCTATAATTATGCGTGCGTTCTGCTGACGTGTTGGCATGCACATAATAATTATACAAGTGGAAAAATTATTTCTTCAAAATGAAGGGGATATAGGAATGGCTTGAAGCACCAAAAAGGAAGAAACAAGGGGTCATTACACAGCAAACATGCACAAAGCTACATGACACCATCCCTATAATATCTCTGTCTCATATTAAACTTTGCTTATAAACAATAAAACAAAGATATAGGGATGGTGTCATGTATTATAGCTTTGTGCATCTTTGCTGGGTATTGACCCCTTGTTTCTTCCTGTTTGGTGCATCCAAGAAATGATTTTCCCACTGTTTCTACTATTTTAGCTTATGACAACACTGCATTGTTACAGTCACTCTGATGTTCATGGGTATGTTGTAGATAGGCTATCATACACAAACTCAAATATTGAAAGCAGTAGATAATGGGCTGCTAAGAGGCTGGATACCACATCCACCTCATGTATTGTCTTCAACAAGGATGTAATTAGGTTATTGCACATGGGTGTGGTGTCATGGGCAGGCTTTGGTAATTAGGCTACAACCTGCAGGGGACACAATGAAGGCCCATTCGAGCGCGCCGCAAAGCTCGCGCGTAACACCGCGCAGACTCTGGCAAGTTGCTCCTCGTGCAAATCAACTGCAAGCTATATAGCCAGTTGGAAATGTGCACACTTACTTACAGAAGGCACTGGAGGCTGAGAGTTCCTCTGCAGGTGTGTCAACTCGCCTGCGCGAACAGCGCATTGAATAACGCCCTTGTCTGGCGCATGCGCGCGGCGCACTGATGCAGCAAATGGCGTTGTTCAGTGTCAACATAAAACTGGCTAAAACTACAAACAAAATTCTTTCTGTTGAAGTGTACAGTATTGACATTCATAATGTAGCAAAAACAATGTTCAAAGTTCAAAGGAGCAGGGCTCTGTGCACAAGCCATGTCCACTGTCACACAGGTTCATAGTTCCAGCAGCAGCAGCAGTGGTAGGTTGAGAGGTGGTGGTGGGAGGATGGATTTGTGGTACTACATAACCATCTTCAGCTGTCCTTCAAGTCCCTCTCACTGCATTGTAGGCCTCATTACTGGTGGTCTGGAGCTGGTCTGGATCTCTGGAGAGAGGCCCTCACAGTGTTTCATAATTATGGGGAGACTTACACATAAGTTACTGCTGAGAACTTAGAGAGCTCCACTGATTGATTTGTTGCTCCAACTGTAGCTCTGTATCAAATACAATGACATTATTTTCTTATACTAATGTAAGAGTGTATGATTGTGCCTTGTTTTTGCAGAGTAATTTCCACTGCGACTTCTCAGCACCACTACCACTATGACAGATAGTGAAGTAGCAATTATAAGAACCACAGCCACGGCTGCTATTCCTGTGGCTGAAGTGTTCTCTGTATCGCAGCTTGGACTCTCTGCCTGGCAAAAATCAGTGGCTGGAACAAAACAAGGTTAACTATGAAGCAACAAACTCTCATTTACCACCAGTGGAGAAAAGTATGGGAGTGCTGTCAGTGGTTTCAGCTACATTAGTGGCTGATACAGTGAGTGTGTAGATAGTGGAGGGGTCCAACTGGTGGATGGTGTAGGTAGTACCAGACAGAGGACCACTGGTGCTCTCAGTGCCTCTGTCAGTGGGTCTCCAGACCACCTCCCAACTGGCCACCCTCCCACTGGGCACACTCCAGGAGACAGAGATGGAGGTGGCTGTTATGGAGCTCACTGACACAAACACCTGTCCTGGAGCTGGGACTGGAATAGGGGATTATATCTGTAGGATCCTATCTCTCTATTACTTAGTGTGATTTCAAATGTGGCAGCATCACTGGAAAGTTGTTCTGATGTAGCTACAATGAATATGGTGTAGGTCTGTCCACTGGTGAGACCAGTCAGAGTGTAGCTGTTGGTAGAGCCACCGTCAATACCCACATCACTGCCTCCAGTGTAGGAGATCCATTGCACCACCCACAATACTTGTTCATTTCCTTCTCCAACTCTCTTGCATAGTTCCCACTGCTCCAAGGGATCTCACAGTCGTGTACCTCAGCTCCACCTCACTGGAGGTGACATGGACCCATCCACAGTGTGACTATGCTATCAGGACTGGCTACACGGCTTATCCAGACCACACTCATAAGATTGCTCCTTATCTTCTAGTTGGACCACATTGTTCTGCCTATCCCTGAGCCTCCTGGTACCATTGCTAGCAATATCCCACCCACATACTCGGGCATTGGTCCCAACGACACTAGTATTGTTGTGGAATGTCTGAGCCCTAATACCAACCACAGCATCTCTCTGTTTGCTTACACCAGCTCAGGCTGTAGCAACGTCTCCACTGCCATCAACCAGACCAAAGAAGATGGTGAGTAACCAGCATCTACTACATTCTGCTCCAACACAATTGCTTCCTCTCTAATCCTGCACCACTGGCTGTCACAAGCACAATGATCAATTCGATAGAATACCAAATTCACTAACTGAAGTGAGACTGGATATTTCCTGGACTCCTGCATCAAATCGCAACGGATCCTTCGAAACTATGTTCACATACTTTGGGACCCAGACGCCAGATTATCCTCCACAGAGGAGCAGCTCTAGTCCAAACCAAACTCTGATTCTTTCGGAAGACCAGCGCACATTTACCATTCCAGATGGGCTGCCTTATGCCGAGTACACTGTCACTCTCCAACCATTCAATATAAAGACAGACAACAGGGCACCGCCCCATTCAATGACTGTATGAACAATTGCTATCGGTAAGCAAATGAAGAGGATCTTGGAGTTTTTATTTCGTTGTTAATTCTTTTTCTTTTTAAACAGAGCCGACAGTGGTTCTTGATCTAGCAGCTGAAGGAAGCACCTCAACATCAATAAGTGTATCGTGGGACCTTCCTGCATACCCCAATGGCCCTATCTCAAGCTACATTATCTACTACAGGAAGATATCGGATGACACCACTAATCTAGACCCATCATCTGTTCTACAAGACCCCCAGCAATATCAACATTGATGGCTACTCTATTAAGAGAGTCACGGGTGTCAACACAACACGGGCTCTCATAAGTGGCCTTGAGGTGTACCGCTACTATAGCATCATCGTAAGAGCCATTGGTGCAGAGCCAGACTCACCGCCAGAGCTGAACAGAGCTCTCTTGGAAGTGGTGGCCCGGACTTTCAGCGACCTCCCGACAGAGCAACCAACACCCATACAACCGGATGGGAACTCTCGAACAACAATCACTATCACTAAGTACGGTAGTACTTAGTACGGTAGTACTTAGTATATAGGGATTGACATGGTACCTAGCATCATAGATGTATGGGGCTATGATAGGGAGTTTTGTTCATCTTCTTCTTCTTTTCTTCTTCTTCTTCTTCTTCTTCTTAAACCAGTGTAACTCAAAAACCGAAAGAGATAAAGCCATGAAATTTTTTAGGAATGTACATATCGATAACCACATGTGCAACGTCATACTTTTTTGTTTGTAAACAACGTTATTTACTGTAAACAACAACAAAATTGCCCCAGGCAATACATTATAATGGACAATACATTTTAATGGACATACTAGATGTGTCAGTGTAACTCAAAATTGGTAAGAGCTATGTGAACGAAAGTTTGTACACATAATGTATTCAATAACCAACATCAAAATAGCAACAATCCATGTTTGTAAATAACAACAAATAGCCTCAGGCACTTTTCTTTAAGTGTACTTCTTCACTCCTCAAACTTTCCAATGGTAGCACGAATAGAGATGAAACTTGGTACGTATGTGTGTAACATCGTTTCCATGACGACCACAACAACAAATAGCCTCAGGCACTTTTCTTTAACATTACTTCTTCACTCCTCAAACTTGTTAACTATAGCACGCATGGAGGGGAAACTTGGTACGCATGCGTGTAACATCATTTCCATGACAACCACTTTGTTTGAACAACAACAAATAGCCTAAGGCACTTTTTAAAATTACTTCTTCACTCCTCAAACTTGCTAACTGTAGCACACATGGAGATGGAACTTAGTATGCATGTGTATTACATCGTTTCCATGACAACCACAACAACAAAGAGCCTCAGGCACTTTTCTTTAAATTACTTCTTCACTCCTCAAACTCGCTAACGGTACCACACATGGAGATGGAACTTGGTACGCATGTGTATTACATCGTTTCCATGACGACTACAACAACAAATAGCCTCAGGCACTTTTCTTTAAAATTACTTCCTCACTCCTCAAACTGGCTAACTGCAGCACGCATGGAGATGAAACATGGTATGCATATCATTTTCATGACGATAACAGGCATTTTTTCTCTATTATTAATTTTTATAAGGGGCTTGCCCCATTCCACAGAGATAATATGTAGTAGTATATAAAAATTAATGGAGACAAGTAAATTAAAAATCCTGCGAATTAAAAAAAGAGGCATATAGCTAGGGATGGTATAAAAAGAAAGGGAGACAAGATAGGGATGGGATACATGAAGCATGGTTAATGAACAGATTTGAGTACGCTGACACCCCCAACCCCATCACACAATCCTTATATTGTTGCCTAGGTGAAGTATCAAACATTCACCATTACAATACACTACTGAGTAACCAACACCCCTATAGAGTCCAAGTGGAGTTTAATTAAAGGGAATGTGGCAGTAGAAATGTTACTAAAAACAACAGGGACACGGTGAAAGAATGCTTGCTTTTTGTAACCTTTAGCCCTTATAATGCCACATTCCCTATAAGAGTAGCACACCAGGCAACAATATAGGGATTGTGTGATGGGGTTGGGGGTGTCAGCGTACTCAAATCTGTTCATTAACCATGCTTCACGTATCCCACCCCTATCTTGTCTCCCTTTCTTTTTATACCATCCCTATATGCCTCTTTTTTAAATGCGCAGCATTATTAATTTACTTGTTACCTTACCAGACCACATCTATATTGATGCTGGAGAAGTCATGTGAGTTAGAAAATGGTTTCAATTTTTTTATTCTCTTTCTCTCCCTGCAGTTTCTATGCTGTGGTACTGATCAGAGGATATCAAGAATAAATGCATGAAGCAGGTGGATTATGATGATGCCAAGGTATAGCTACACACCTGATGTATACAACATCACTGCTGCATGGTCCAATGCGAACATCACTCGTGTACCTCTGAGATACGTCATAGGAAATGAGTCTGTGACGTATGCAAATGGTGTGAGGTACATGAATGCTAGGCTGGAATCAGGCTCCGATTACAGCTTCTTTGTCAGAATAGATCTGAGATCAGACACTGTAAGTTGGTAATATTCATTCTCATGTACCGGTTTTAATTTGTGGTCACTTTAGGGGGAGGCTCTCAGGATTCGTACCAACTTCACCAACCTTTTTACGAGAGGTATTCTAGCAGGGTTGTGAATGACTACATCACTTAAACCTTTTGCTCTCATCTGTCGTAGATGAAATTGCTGACAACAATGCAGCCGGCGCAGCTGCTGGTGGAGTGATTGTAACCTTGGTAACTATTGCTGCCGCCTGCGCAATTATTCTTCTAATTTTCTTCATTTTGAGGCGGTGAGCTTAATTTGCTACCCAACACAGAGTCACGTGTACACATTGAGTGTCTGATCAGCAAGCATCGCTCCCAGAAGCTGGATATCCGACAAGAGGTTGCCCTGGAAGACATGGCTAGTAGCAAGAACCCTGTCACAGCTATCTCCAGTCATGTTATAGCCAACCCGCTGGCTGCTCCACACCGTCAGTCCATTACACTACACTCTGTGTGTGCATTGTGTGTGAAATATTCCACTTTCTGATCATGTCAGGGAGGACATTTGAGCCAATCCCTGTTAGAAACTTTGCAGCTCATGTTGTTCACCTTCACTCCAATGATGATTTTCTCTTCGCTGAGGAGTACTCGTCCGTTGAGCCTGACCATGCCCCCATGTCAGAAGTGTGTCTTCGACCAGAGAATCAGTCCAAGAACCGCTACGCCAACATCAAAGCATAATATGATCACTCTCGAGTACAGTTGGCAGTTCTTCCTAGCGAGCCTGGGTGTGAGACTACATTAATGCCAACCGAATCGACGTAAGAACCACTCAACTGAAATACACTGCCTACACATTAGACTGGTTGTGGCTTGTTGTGCAGGGCTATGGCCAACAGAATGCGTTCATAGCAACTCAGTGACCAGTCCCAGCGACTGTGACTGACTTCTGGAGAATGGTGTGGGAGCAAAGCACCGCCACCATTGTCATGTTGACCAACTTGGAAGAGAAAAGAAGGGTGAAACTCCACTACAGATTCAAGCATTTCGTTTTCTATTTGCTACTTTCCGTTTGTTCAGATAAAGTGTCACAAGTACTGGCTGGACGAGATGGAGCGAACAGAGGCTCTCGACTCCATTCACATCTACTTCCAGGACTCTTTGATCCTGGCAGAGTACACCGTCCGCACATTCTCCGTGCAAATGGACGGATCCAAAGAGGAGAGGATTGTGAAGCAGTTCCACTACACAGTGTGGCCAGATCGCGGCGTGCCCGACCACCCAACTCCTCTGCTCCAGTTCGTCCGTAAGGTGTCTTCATCGAACCCGATGAACGCAGGGCCTATGATAGTCCACTGCAGGTATTGCATAAGAACATTATGTATTGCTGGCTCCCATTGTGGTGTTGTTGATTGCAGTCCCGGTGTGGGACATACAGGGACATATATTACACTAGATGCTCAGCTGAAGAGGATCAAGAAGGAAGGGAGTGTTGACATTTTTGGGTTTGTGCGAAGGATGAGAGGGAGACGCTGCTACATGGTACAGACTGAGGTAAGGGGTAAGCAGTTAATCTCCATACACACTACTTTCACTGCTCTATAGAAAGTTAATCCGTGCCAACGCTTACACACTTACATTACTACTTCTTCTGTAATACCTACAGCAACAGTATATATTCCTTCACGATACTCTACTGCAGGCCATTGAGTGTGGAGTGACTGAAGTGGCTGCCAGAGACCTGCATAAGCAGCTGCATACACTGCTCGAGATAGACCCAGCCACAGACAAAAGACTGGACTCCAGAAAATCTTGCAGGTCAGGACTCTAGTAGAACTACTGTATGGCATGTTTTAAGACTCACCAAATGCTGTGTGGCTCTTTCCAGAAGGTGCAAAGCACGCTGCACCTCAGACATCCAAAGACAGTCAGCACTATGCCTGTCAATTTGCACAAGAACAGATATGCTGATCGTGAAATGCTTCCATGTAAGTTTGCCCACTTGGGCTAGCCCACATTGTGAAAACAAAGTTGATTTCACTATTACACAGATAACAGCACAAGGTGTCGGTTGAAGAGTATTCCAGGGGCAAAGGGCTCTGACTATATCAATGCCAATTATATCAATGTAACAAGCTGTATGCAATTGCCATATATACCTATACTCATGCACACAGGGTTACTATCGTGCCAGGGAGTTCATAGCCACCCAAGGTCCCCTCCCAGACACAGAGAACGACTTCTGGAGAATGGTCTGGGAGCAGAAGAGCTCCACCATTGTCATGCTCACCAAACACAAGGAGAATGACGGGAAGGTGAGAGAGACTGTGCGATCGTGTCACTACCTCATAGAACATCTCAGTAGAATGGAAACAAACATTAACACTTGGGAGTGCAACAAAACTTAAATTCTGAACACTAGTTAGCCATTTCCTTTAGAACCATGAGGCATTCTATAACCAGGAGTACAGTAGTTACAGTGGGGGTCATTTGTCTGCAGGTGAAGTGTCACATGTACTGGCCCAACAGTGGGGCAGGCCAGTACGACTACCTGCAGGTCATACTCATTGGGACCACTCCATACCCTGACTATACTCTCAGGTAGAATACTGTGTTCCCTGTGGGTGTATGGATGATGTAATGGTTGTATTAGGGAGTTCAACCTTGTGGACACGAGAGACGAGTCCTCGCGACTCGTGAAGCATTTCCAGTACACGGACTGGCCGGAGAACTCGGTCCCCGAGACTGGGTCGGCTCTCATCGATCTGATTGGTCAGGTCCAGAGGTGGCAGAGGAGCTGCGACAACAAACCCATCATAGTCCACTGCAGGTACTTATGTAAACCAGCCAGTCAGAACTATCTGTGGTAGTAGACAGCGGAACCTCCAAGACACATTGGGGCCATAAGGTGTCATAGCCAATGGGGTCTCACCATCAAAGTCTTGACTACTCTATAAGAAGTTTCACTGTACTACAGTCTCCATGATTCCCTCTCTCTCTAGTGGAGGATGTGGAAGGACTGGGACCTACATAGCAGTGAGCATCCTCATTGAGAGGCTGAAGACTGAGGGAGTGGTGGATGTGTTCCAGACGGTCCGCAAGTTGAGGATGCAGAGACCTGGGCTGGTGGCCAGTCCTGTGAGTATAGATAGCATTCAGTGGAGCTGCTGTGTAACTCTCTGGTGTTCTTTATTTGGAGGTTATGAGTCCTTGATAGGGAGCTTTTTATTCGAGGAGTGCCGTTCAATGGCTAGGCCAGCAAAACTGCAAGTTTTACCACTCCTTGCCAATCACGACAGGCACCCATTGCCCTCTCTCTCCCCATCTTCTCTGTCTACAGGAGCAATACAGGTTCTGCTACCAGACTCTCATTGAGTTTCTCGACTCCTTTGAAATGTACGCTAATTTCAAGTAAAGAAAGACACCAAGTTTTTAAAATTTGTTTACAGACAATGAGATATTTTTTATGCACTACTTAATGTTTCCGGTGGTTGTATTTCTACAAAAACTTGTCCGAGTTTATTGAAATGATACTTCTTTTGATTTGACAGCACGTCCACAAATAGCAGGGGACTGAAGCTCTGTATGGGAGAGAGCGAAGAGAGAACACAATTAATCATAACAGTAGGCATTAAATGGAGAATCGGCAGATTCGTATCACAGTAAATGTGTTGTGAGCTGACACATTCGCCACATTACATAATCATAACAGTAGGCATTAAATGGAGAATCGGCAGATTCGTATCACAGTAAATGTGCTGTGAGCTGACACATTCGCCACATTACATAGCATGACTTTTGCAACTATACAGAGCTTTAGGCTCACGCACACCTGTAGTCCGGGAAGAACTGGTAGCAGAGAGACTACCATGTCCATTGAACCTCCAGCAGGCAGCTCATTATGGACCTGCAAATGGCGTTAAACAGAACTGACAATTTCGTATTTCATCGGCTGGACATGCGTATACCTTCCCCGTCACGCCAGTCCAGAGGATGCCAGCTCCTGGGTGTTTCTCCAGTACAGATCGAAGCCTCATTGGTCCACCACTGGAGTGGGAGGAGACAGACAATGAGGGAAGAAGCACACCAATACCCAACTGTCTTTAGCAATATGTTCAGTGAGCCACAGTGTACAGCTACTACACACAAGAGTTGAGGAGAGAGAGAGAGTATTGTGTTCAGACCTTCCGTTGTGAACTCTGAGAGTGATTCTGAACGGTCTCTCCAGACTGACAGTACCTGGTGACTCCACCACCGTCACCTTCAACTGCGGGAGTGGAGGCAGCTGCATTCAGTGAGAGAGGGAAGGAAAAGAGTGAGGTTGGGTGGGGGGAGAAGGCAGGGAGAGCTGACTGTGGCTTTGAGCTGTCCAGTTTGGATCCTGCCCCTCTCTCCAAACCGAGATCGCCACACGATATCCATCTTTCCTACCTGCACATTACTGACCTGTAGGACATTCAATGGGGTAACACCCAGTATGCAACACTAGTAAGAAGTTCTACCAAACCTAGAATTTCACAAAGAAAACATTAAAATTTGCAGATGCTGGTTCCACAATAAAATGGTCGCAGCCTATTTGTTGATAAAACAACTTTGGAACTGGTTACATTCGCACAAGTTTTCTTTCAGTTTTCATTCCCAAAAGTTCTCCGTCTGCACCACCAGTGCAGAGACTGACCACTCCGGAAGTTTGTAGAGGACCGAGGGGAGTCAGTTTGTACAGGTGTTGACGGATGTTCCGTGGAGGAAGAAGGTTATCTTTTCCAAACACTGACACCTCCGAACTGCAAAACAAACATTATTGAGTTGGATCGTTGGTTTTTTGGCCGACTTGTTGGTGCGAATGGTGTTCAAGTCTTGGGCTCTGAACCCCGCCGAAGGGTCAAAGGTTACGGTGTCGAGAAACATGTGAGTGGGCGTGGCATTCTGTATCTGGACCTCCAGAAGAATGTCCTCCTGTGTGAAGATCATGTGACTGTCACATGACTCGATTGTGTATTTTAAACAACCTCAATGTTCATGAATTTTGTCTTCACGTCCAGCGGCTTCGCTACCTGTATTTATACCAAGACTGAATATCTGAGTGTAGGGAGAAGGGTAGCCTTACCCCAAATTTGAAGAACTTTCTCAACAGCATCTCTTCTCCGGTTGCAAAGACCATATATGAGGCAGTGCATATCAGACTACAGTAGAGAGAGATGATCCATGCAAAATAACAGCTCACACTTAACTTACATACTACATATTCACATTTCAAGCATACACAGGGGAGGGAGAGGAAGAGAGGGGAGGGGGGGGGGAAGAAGCTGACCTGTGTTCTCCAAGTTCCTTGACCTCGTGGGAGATGATCCTCTCCTCGCAGGCGGAGGGGTCCAGCTGGGGAAGGGGGGGCTCCGACAGGAGCAGATGACGGTGAGACGGAGTCAGCAACTCCACCTGCACAGGAAAATACTTCAAATATGAGCACAAATGCTTCCTTTGTGGGTGTGGGTATAGTTTAACAAAAAGTCTGTGGAATTGTTTTCACTTTCGAAGGTTTCTTCTTTCAGTTTGTCAGTATTAATACCTTTACGGCCACATCTTTGGCGACATCCTGACTGTCATTGTGGACTGAAATGAAGCCGTTGAAAGTCTCCCCCAGGAATATCAGCCTGCAGTGAGACCACACCCATAAACCACACCCCTCTACCGGAGGAGGGAGAGACAGACCCGAAGCTCATGGGCAGCCGTAGCGTCTCTCCGGTGGAGCAGGCTGGCAGGTCTCTCGGGCTGCGGATGTCCTGGGAGAGGTTCTCTTCCAGTGTCGTCCCTGTGGAGAAGGCACCATCATATACAATAGTGTATATGTGGATGACTTAGCTGAGGCAGGGCTTTTTACAATACAGACTAGTGATGACATAATGGCTCACCTAACATGTCCCAAGGCTCCCCAAGAACTGGAACTGCATAGCTCAGCATCGGCTTCGTCAGTCTCATCACTGTGTGTGTACGAGAGGAGACGGAGTACACGCAGAGAGGCGACGTAAAGGCTTGCCTTTCAGTCCCAGCAGGTGCTGCTGAGGCACGCTTCCCTCCATCCCAGCTAGCTAGCTTTGTAGCGTAGCCACACCCACGTAGTTTTCCAAAGGTCAGGGTGCATTCAGAGTTTGCAGTTTTGCGGACAAACTATGGCATGGTGGCTCTGGTCCCTGCCGAGAGCTCGGCGTGGGCTTCCTTCCCTCTCTCGCCTGGCTAGCCAAAGCAAGGTGAGGCGTCGAGTAAAGTGAATTCGGCTACACTCTTCCCCACGTGTTGGTTTGTTTTCCTGCCACGCCCCCCTTTAGTACAATGCAGAGGTAGTAATGTAGTATTGTGTTGTAGCGTGGTCTCTCCGTGTCCTCCTCACGTGACGTCCAGTTCTATGAGACTGCAGAGAGCACAGTCGAGGATGTGGCAAATGGCTCAAAACTTTTAGTCGGAGGTTAGAAAAAACAGATCCTTCCGGATTGAGATTTATGGCGGATTTCGCAGGATTTGGATTGTGTGGCATTCCAGAGAACCTGATTGGAGCTCTCAGGAGGAAGGGAGTGAGGGATCTGGTCATTGCCAGCAACAATGCAGGGTGAAACACTACCCAACACACACTTCCATTCACACTTCCATTACAACACGAAATGTACCGTGGAGACTATCTATTGCTCTGCTCTTCACCATTCCTTCTAGAGTCTCACAATTAGGCTGAAGAGGCTGAAAAATTTTTTAATTTTCAATATCCATGGCAGATTAATTTGTTGCCACTGTTTTGTTAACTAGATTTTCACCACTATCCTCCACAGTGTGGATGGGTTTGGGCTGGGTCTGTTACTGGAGGGACGACAGGTGAAGAGAATGATCTCCTCTTATGTCGGGGAGAACGCCGAGTTTGAGAGACAGTTCTTGTCCGGGGCGCTGGAGGTGGAGCTAACTCCTCAGGTCACATCTCATTATATACACTCTCTGTGAATCTCTATCTCATCTATCATGCAAACATCCTTAATATGTCAGTGTTTCTGCTGCAGGGAACTCTGGCAGAGCGGATCAGAGCAGGTGGAGCTGGGGTGCCTGCCTTCTTTACCCCCACGGCCTACGGGACTCTGGTCCACCGAGGAGGAGCTCCGATCAAATACGACGGCTCAGGCAGCGTCCAGATTGCCAGTCAACCCAGAGAGGTGGGCATTTCTCTGCCAGGGGGGTGGGGTTGTTGTTTGTGAGGGAAATGTTGCGACAAGTTTGCAAAGACAACTCCTTGTGTTTATTTTAGGTCTGTTTGTGCATTGCTTGATGTGTTAGTAGAGGGAGTCAAGGAGTGTCATGAATGATAGTGTACTGTACCTGTTCCCTTGGGGATCCCCAATTGGCAGTGGAATTTGATGAAACTGAAATGAATCGTGACACCTGCTACACCACTAGACACAAACAATATCGTAGACGCTAGCTATCAGTACTCATATTCCTATCTGTTTTTCTCTACCCCCCTCTCTCTATATACCAGCATCGAGAGTTTGGTGGTCGTCAGTACATCATGGAGGAAGCCATAACTGGAGACTTTGCCCTCATCAAAGCCTGGAAGGCTGACAACAGTGGAAACCTGGTCTTCAGAAAATCAGCTCGAAACTTTAATGTACCCATGGGGAAGGCTGCCCGGTGTACCATCGCTGAGGTGAGCCAGTCACATGACTGTCGTGTGACCTGTCTGTTGATCATGTGACTTGTCAGGTGGAGGAGATAGTGGAGGGATCGTTTGTAGCAGAGGACATCCACCTTCCTCACGTCTATGTGGATAGAGTGGTCCTGGGACACAGCTATGAGAAGAGAATTGAAGTCAGGAAATCACAGACAGTGAAATCTCTGAAAAAAACCCTCTAAATAAGGACACCTCTCTATAAAGAACACTACCGCTGCCCCATATTAATGCATTACCACCTTTGAGTAAGGGACACCTCTGAATGATATATAGTGATGTCCCTTATTCTGAGTTTAACTGTGCATGTTCTGCTGATGTCTCTAACAGAGATTGACACTAAGAAGAAGAGGGGAGGAGGGGGAGGGGTCAGGGGGACAGGGGACCAGCGAGGGTGCAAGAATTAGGGAGAGAATCATTCGCAGAGCGGCTCTCGAATTTAGAGATGGAATGTATGGTATGCTCATCTTTTCCAGCTGAGCAGGTTCGTAATTTGGGAATACTGTTTTCCGAGCCAACCTGGGGATTGGTATGCCCATGTTGGCTAGCAACTACATTCCAGACGGGATGAAAGTCACGCTACAAAGTGAAAACGGAGTACTAGGGCTTGTGAGTGGGGAGACCCTATAGTTAGTTCAAACAACAACCTGTTTCGCAGGGTCCATTTCCTTTTGAGGGGGAGGAAGATGCAGACCTTATCAATGCTGGTGAGTTTCTCTCCTCTCTCTCTCTCTCTCTCTCTCTGGTTGGCTGGTTGCGAGGGTGAGACTACCGTGCAGGTAAAGAGACAGTGACAGTTCTTGATGGAGGATCTTTCTTCTCCAGTGATGAGTCATTTGCCATGATACGAGGGTAAGCCCCTCTCATTATCTCTGATATTGACACTCTTCATTCCTCCTTTTTTCTTAAACAGTGGGCACATTGACATGACAATGCTCGGTGCCATGCAGGTACTACCGAGTAAACTGTGTTCCCAATATGGTTTACTATCAGTATATCCCAGTAATCTCTAGTAATCTGTGTGTCAGGTGTCTCAGTATGGAGACCTGGCTAACTGGATGATCCCAGGGAAGATGGTGAAGGGAATGGGAGGAGCCATGGACCTCGTCTCTTCTCCCACCACCAGAGTCGTGGTCACAATGGAGCACACGGCCAAGGTATGGTGCCATGCTATTACCTGCTTCAGTTCAATCTTAACCTGGTTCACGAGACTATGATAATTATGATGCAAGTTGCAGCCAAAAACAATTATGCATTTTGCTTTTGCTGTGTCGCAGGATAATAACTAGAAACGCAACATCACATGCTCCTCTGTAATATATACCTGCAGTTATATCTTGTGTGTGGTTGTTGTATAGGGAGGAGCTTATAAGATATTGGACGAGTGCAGTTTGCCTCTGACCGGCAAGAATGTGGTGGATCTTATAGTCACTGAGATGGTATATAACTGGAGCTAAACCTGCCTTTCAATGTATATCATTTTGTTGTGCCCCACTCTCCCTGCCTCCCTGCCTCCCTGACTCTGATACTGGGTTGCAACTACTTCTTGTTTCTAAAGCCTTTAAAATTGAAAGGAAGATATTGGAAAATACGTTATTAGAGAGTCGGTAGACTCTCTAGGGATGACGCGGGTGAAATCTCACGTGATCCGCGTACAAAACGACTAAAAACTCGGTGAGAATCACTCCCTAGGCCTTCAAAACATACTAGCAATAGTCTACGGGCCCATATCTACCTATACATGTCCCCCAAGACCTCATACGCACCTTCAGTCGTCCACGCGAGAATTCGCTCATACGCGATTTCACGATTTTCGTGTCATCATCATCATCATCATGTTCTTCATCTTCTTCTTCTTCAGACCCGCTAGCTCCTTACAGGAAGCACTTGAAGCGTTGATTTTTTCACAGAACGTCTTAGAATTTTCCGGAGGTGTGCACACATATCAAGCGATCGTTTGTTTCTTGCCGCAAGTCACTACGGTAGATCGTTGAGTTCTTCCTCGGTAGTCACTGAACAACGCCATTTTGCTGCATCAGTGCGCCGAGGAGGGCGTTTCCAATGCGGCGCGCGCGCATTTTGTCTCGTAAACCTGGTCCACGAACGAGACTAAGCCAAGACTGGATGCCTTCAGAGAAAACTACTCTCATCCTCCAGTGCCTTCTGTAAGTCAGTGTACACTTTGTAAGTGGCTAGCTTGCGTTTTGCTGTTGATTTGCACGAGGAGCAACTTGGCCATGTGCCTTGCCAGGCGCCTTCATTCTTAGTCCCCTAGGTTATAGCTATCATTGTAGTCTGATTTCTGAAGCCTGCCCAATGAAACCACCACCACCATATGTGCCACAACCTAATCGCGTCCTTGTTGGAGACACTACGCATTACACCCTGCTTCAAGTAAGAGCAGTCCATTAGCTTCTGCTTTCAACAGTTATCTTAACAACATACCCATGAACATCAGAGTGACTGAAAACGCAGTGTTGTCATAAGCCATTATAAATAGTGGAAACAAATGGAAAAATCATTTCTTCAAAATGAAAGGGGGATATAGGGATGGCTTGAAGCACCAAAAAGGAAGAAACAAGGGGTCATTACACACCAAATATGCACAAAGCCACATGACACCATCCCTATATCTTTGTTTTATTGTTTATAAGCAAAGTTTAATATGAGACAAAGATATAGGGATGGTGTCATGTGGCTTTGTGCATATTTGGTGTGTAATGACCCCTTGTTTCTTCCTTTTTGGTGCTTCACGCCATCCCTATATCCCCCTTTCATTTTGAAGAAATGATTTTTCCACTTGTGAAATTCATCACCTCATGTACATACTGTGTAGGAGATAGTGCACTGGTCTTATCGTCTGCCACAGGCGGTGTTTGAGGTGTGTAGGGAGAGAGGTCTGAGGCTGGTGGAGATTGGGGAGGGAGTGAGTCTGGACGATATCAGAGCTGCCACTGGAGCCTCGTTTCAGGTCCTCACACGAGGATAACCCTCAATTATTGGCCATGAAACTCTGTTTGTTTGTACTGCAGGTTTCTGCTGACTTGAAGACAATGGGACAAGTATAATGTTTCGTAAAATAAAATTTGACATGTTTAATAAAGTGCAAATATTGTGACTCCCATCAGTCCCATGCCATCTAGTTTGCTAACAGCACAAGCTGTGGAAAATGTGTCATAGAACAACCAGCAGGGACTAAAGGAGACTATATCCCTGCTTAGCTGTCTGGAACCCTTGGTGCAATACTGCATCTTCGTGCACTTTGTGGCGTGTGTTTGGTTTCTCTGACATGTTTTTGCTTATTCCGAGTTGGAATTTCTGCTATGTAAGCCACTGCATTGAGACCATCATAGCTAGATAGCTAGATCTTTATTGGGCCCAAAACGAATTTACGCATCTCGCGCTCGCTTGGCCCGCGCCGCGCCCGACCTGAGGTCCTCTA